>WNHD01004525.1:0-11110 GCA_011057455.1 Ganaspis sp. Gsp50 | reverse complement strand
AATATACTTTTTAGATGAAAATATGTTGATATAGACTATTTTTGGAAAATCGAAATTCGTCACCATGACAATGCTTCCCTATGAGGAAGCAAAATGAAGATTTTTTCCAATATGGACTATCTACTTTGCATGCATGGATCCGCTTTTTAGAGTTTATTTTGCATATCGCTTACCGTCTTGAATTTTGTAAATGGTAAATAGTTGGTACGAACAAAAACATTGCAAAAGAAGCCAAAAAGCGGATATTTGAAGCCCTTAATGAAAGAACAGGCTTAATTAAAGATGTTCCACGTCAAAGCTTTGGAACATCGAACTGTGGAAACAATGCTAGGAGGTTCTTTGCAAATCCAGAACCAGTATCAGAAATTACTGGCGTAGATAAGACTTTAATTGGAAGGTTTGAACGGATTTTAAAAAAACTAGCTAGCAGTGAAAACACAGATATCGATGACTTTTAAAAATATACATATGAAACTGCACAAATGTATGTAACTCTTTACCCGTGGTATTACATGCCTGCTTCTGTGCATAAAATATTTTATACCACACATGCAAGAAAACATTGGTTTATTGTGCGTGAGATGCGGTAAGTAAAGTCGGAGTTTTCATGCTAAGATGGCGTCAGAGGGGCATAAACTCTATTTCCCAAGAAAATAAACTTTAAAAAGGCGCGACAGCGCCTGCGCAAAGTTTAAACAGAGTTTATTCTCCTCCGACGCCTTCTTAGCATCAAAACTCCGACTTTATACCTACTGCTTCTCGCGCACAATTAACCGATGTTTTCTTGCATTTGTTGTATAAAGAAACATATGCACCACGGGTGGGTCCTCGTTTATTGTCTCGCTCAAGTTCTCAGAACTCGCCAATAAACTTGGTATTCCCACCCTTGATGCATAATATACTAAATCAATGAAGCAAAGGTATTGAAACGTTTTCATTTGCCAATTGGACAGTACACAGAAGAAGCAGTCGAAGCGAGAAACAAGGATATTAAATGAATTCGAAAAAATAATACCAGAAAAATTTCACGAAAAGCATAAATTGTTTGTATAAATTCTTGATAAGTTTAGCTCCATTTATTGTATCCAAACGGCACACACAAAACTTCGACTTTAAAGAAACGCAATAATGAAAAGTGTTGTTAAGCACAACATCCTTTACTTTTTCTTCACTGGTTGGGTAAACAACACTTATTCTACCTTCAGTGTTTGGTTAGCAACACTTTCCCTCCCCTTGTTGATTGGATAAAAAAACTTTAACCTGCCTTATCTGGTTAAAAAACCAATTATCATACTACCTTAACTGGGTGCATATGCAAAACTTATCTTACATTTTCTTAAAAGGTTGGGAAAAAACCTTATTAAACGACCAGAACCTAATCATAACTGGTTGGATAAACATGTCTTATCCTACCTTAACTAATTGGGTAAAAAACCCATATCCTACTTTCACTGATTGGATAAACCACCCCTACCCTACCTTCAACGGTTGGATAAACATTCCTTCCTTACCTTCACTGGTCGGGTAAACAAATTTGATGGACAATCAACATTTATTCTACCTAAACTGGAATAGATAAACAACCCTTACCTTACCTTAACTGGTTGGATAAACACACCTTATTATACAACCATTATCCTACCTTTACCGGTTGGGTAATCAACCACTATCCTACTTGATTGGAATAGATAAACAACCCTTATCTTACCTTAACTGGTTGAATAAACAAACCTGATTAGACGACCACTATCCTACCATCACTGCTTGGGTAAACAAACATTATTAGACTACCAATATCCTACCTCTATTAGTTGGGTAGTCACCCATTATCTTACCTTCACTGGTTGGCTAAACAAATTTTATTGTCAAACAACATTTACCCTTCCTTAACTCGAATAGATAAGCAGCCCTTATTTTACCTTAACTAGTTTGATGAACAAACCTAATTAGAGAACCACTATCCTACCTTTACTGGTTGAAAAAGCAAACCTTACCCAACCATTAATATTTAAGAAAACTATGTTTACGTTTTTTATTGATTTTCTCATAACACCTCTTCGTCTCAAGGATGTGTTAAAATCAACAATAACTTGTATTTAAAAAAAAGCTAATTTGATTGAAAAACTTGTAAACTTGGAGTTAAAGTAAATTCATGTTTCACAGCTATTATTTACTCTTCTAAACAATTTTTATTTATTGTATATAAAATTGAAGAAATAATAAATAACATTATATTGTATTAAATTATTTATTTTACTCTAAGTATGTAGATTTTTATTTTGAAAAACATTTTTAGAATAGATATTAGACATTAAATTAATGTTATTTATTTATTTATGAAATTGTTCACAACATCATATTATTTTCACACTTGGACTGTAATGTACAATACTGAAACAGTAACATTGTTTTCATTTACATTAATAAAAATTTAATTATTGGCCTTAATTGTCGCATTCCTGATGCAAACAAAAACTTTGTAATTTGTTTATAACTATAACCATAGAAATAAGTTATTAATTATTTAAAGTCAAAGTCATGAAATGTAGGGTTAGCAAGTTTATATGATACTAAAAAATTAGCAGCAATGACACAAATAATTTTATAGAATTGTTTATAAAAATAAAATGCTTAAATAATTTTATTGTTATTATTATTATAAAAGGAAATACTATTTTGTATTTTGATAGTAGGAAAATGTAGGTAATTATTTTTTTTTAATTATAATAAACATCCTATATTTACTACTAGTGACACATCTAATTTGTTGACATCATTGTTTGAAACAACGAATTGTTCACGTACTTTTAATTGCATTATTATTAATTCAGTGAAAAATAATATTTTGTATTTGGTTACTCAAAGAAACTAGCGATTCTCTTTTATTTTTAATAAATATCACATTGTTCAGTATTTTTCTTCAACATCCTTCTCATAAAATCTTTATCAATTCAAATAATCAACCTGAAATCTCATACGGCAATTTAGTCTCAAAACCAAAATCATTTGTACAGCTAATTTACTCACTAATTCAAATCGCGCGTAAATTCACACCAAAACACACTCATTGTACTGTAACATCGAGCAGGACGCTACATACACACTCATACTATTAACCTCGAACCTCTCACCAACCTGTTTTGTAGCATCATCAAATTCAGTATTCAATCATCATTCAACCGGACCACTCAGAGTCTTGACCGAAACTCAAAACCGGTTCTTTTTCTATTTTGTTATCGGGAATCAACTCAAGTTAAATTCAATCCAATAAATCTTTATTTTGTGCATTCATCTTTTAAACTGTTTGGCGGCTCACGCCTTGTGTATAAAACGCGTGTTTAATAAACTGATTATTTTCTTCCTTTCTAATAAAAACTTTGTAAGAATTATTTTGCCCAATCATTTTAACATTACTTATTTTGGAAAATATTCAACATTTGGTCCTTCGAGCCGGATAGTGTTATTAGTTGGTGAGAAGAAAAGTTCAGTGAAAGGTGAAAAGTGCAGTGGTGGGGACTCAGAGCTCGTTCAGTGTACGGCGTGGAGACATTCCTTTTGGAACTCAGTAGCGGCCATCTTTTCTCGGTCTCTCCTTCAGCTCAACGAACTCACACGAACTCTCCCGATTCGTAATCACTAAGAGCTCTTCTCTTTACTCATTTCTCAAGCGACCGCCACGATGAACACCGATTCTGACAATCAATTCAAAGATTGAATCCAATGAAGACGGAACTCACGACACCAAGGATGCAACTCATGTCAAAGAAGACGCAACTCACATTAAACAGGAGAACACTCAACATGATCCGGATGAAATCACCACCGATCCCAATTACAAGGATGATACTTAATCGAAAAAACTCATCAATAAGAAAGAGGAAATAATCACTCAAGCACAAGTGCATGTTTCTAAGGACAACTCCCCGACTAACTCAAAACGTGGAAACTTCTCAACAGCCTCAATCTCAAGTGCGATTCAATTTCAAGGTTTCAACTCAAATGAATCGCTAAAATTTAATGCTCAGCATTTTTCGAGAAGCTTCCACAAAAATCCAACAATACTCACTTCAGGAAGCAAAATCAACTTTGGCTATTCACAATGACCTTTGGACAGAGTTTTCGACAGCTCATCAAGAAATTGGGGAAGCATATCCAGATGATTTCTTTCAACATTCTTACATGGTAGACAATTATCATCAAAGAGCACTCAAATTAGTAAGTGATATGAAAATACTCATGAATACGATAATTGAAATCAGGTCACGTCCAAACGCCAATTGCAACCGGGACCACTCAACAACAACGAAGACACTTACCGGAAATTGAGTTACCTAAGTTCTCAGGTGATTACTCATCATGGATCTCATTTAGAGATTTGTTTTCATCTTTAGTTTCTAGCAATCCTGAAGTTGACGGAGTGCAAAAAATGCACTATCTCAAAACAAGTTTAGAGGGAGAACCAGCACAACTCATTTCGAACATGGCACTCACGGACAACTCATTTTCATCAGCATGGAGACAACTCACCTCTCGTTATGAAAATAAACAATTACTCATCGCATCACAAATGGACAAGTTGTTCACAACTACTGTCATTGCAGCCAAATCTGCAAGTGATTTGAATGCACTACTCACCTCAACAACCGAAACACTCAACTCTCTAGCTTCTCTTCAACCACCGCACAGTGGTCGGAAATCCCACTTTTACGGGAAAAAACCATTTTTTCAAAGTCATAAAAAAAAATTATGTTTGCACATTTCAGATAAGAATAGTTGAATGAAATCAGAAATGAATGTAATTTTAAGACAAAATTGTTTGTTAGTTCATAATAAGTTACTAAAGTCCAGAAACACTTGTTTAACGAATTAGTGGTAAAATTTCACATTGCTTTCACATACTTTTTTTAACAGAAATAATTTAAATATTGTTATGTAGTTAACTGAATGTATACTTCCTACATTGAAGAATGTAAAAATACCAAAAAATAATAATAATTTTATTTTCATTTTTGTTATTATACAATAACAAAATGTGGGTTCATTGATAAGTAATTTTTGAAACAAAAGGGTTCAAAATGATTAACGCGTAGTTACGTCTTCTGCCTACAATTTTTGAGTAAACATAAATGTTGTTTAACATTTCTGAAAAATGCAGCTGCCCATATTTGCCCCATTCTGAGTTTTGTGCATTTTAGTGCGCTCATGTTAGTTCATACGCGTGGAGTCTAACGTACAGTGGGAGTGCGTATTACAACAGCACGCTGTATTTAGAAATTAACACTTTTTTGGATACTTTTATCAACTTAATAATTGTTATTGATAATAAAACATTGTTATTTCATATTTTACACTTAATAAAAAATGTTTATATATTAATTATTATAATTATATTATATATTTACCCACACTGAAAGAAAGTAAGTTGCAAATTTTACTAAAGATGGTTACAAGTGTGGAACATTTTGTAATATTCATATAAAAATACTAAACTTCATAAAAGAATTTATAACATTTCTACAAAGTTATAATGATGTTTGTAAATATTCTCTACAAATCATTATAACTTGTAGAAATGTTATAAATTCTTTTCTGAAGTTTAGTATTTTTATATGAATAGTACAAAATGTTCCACACTTGTAACCATCTTTAGTAATATTTGCAACTTACTTTCTTTCAGTGCAGTAAGAAGGAAAAAATTGAAAATAATTGGAATTTTTTTAATTATTCTGAATTCCAATTCTTATCAATTCTTTTCTATTCCTTGAAAGTAATTGAAATAAAGCTAAATCCAATTATTTGGAATTATTTTTTAATATTTTTATCAGAAAAAAAAATTGTCTAGTCGAAGAATTGGACCCGGGTTTAAGTCGTAGAAGTCACGAACTCTGCACATTTAACCACAGCAGGCTTATAATATAATGTTACATATTTAAGGTGTGCTTCTGTTCAATAAGAAAAGTAAAATGGAATTGATTAATGATTCAAAAATTGATAAATTACTAAAAGTGAATTGATAATAATTTAAAAGTTAATGAAAAAATTAAAAGAAAATTGATTGTAATTGATATTTTTCTGAAATTCGATTCTTGCAGAGAATAGGTAGGAATTGGTAAGAAATGTAATTCAAAATAATTGGAAAATTGTGATTTTTGAATTGAATTGTAAAATTTTCTATTATTTTCAAGTTTGTCCTTCTCATTGGGTACTTTTTGAATTTTCTTTACGTTTTGTAAGAAATAGTAAATAACAATAATTATAATAAAAAATTTTCATTTTATACATTTGATATTTTATAACTAATATGTGTTAATAAAATATCAATGGGATTCTTATATTAATGCAACAGGTGACTCGCTTAAACTCGCGCCTACTAGCCAAACTCGCGTCTACTCACGCAAACTTGCGCCTACTCGCACAAACTCGCGTCTACTCGTGTTTTGTTTTGTACACTTTTAGAGCAAACTAAAGGGTACAGTCAATTATCGATCTTAATTATTTCTTGAATACATGAGTTTTGGAAATGAATATCATTGGTGTGTTTTTGATATATTGTTGAGTTAATTATTAAAAAAAGTGAAATACGCAAAATGATAAGCAGAGAAGAATGTTACAAAGTATTATTAGAAAAGTGGAATGATACTACAGAAAATCAATTGAAGCACCTAAAGGAATTTTTATTCAGGTATGTATTCTAAGAAATTCTCTTCATTTACGTTTGTAAAAAAATACTAGATTTTCAAAAATAAATACTTTTATCGTTTGGTTTGTGTAATATATTAAATTTAAAAAATTCGAAATTTATTTAATTATGAAATTTTAAGAATTGACCCTTTTTTATAAATTTAAATTGTCCATAATTTTTCGGTTTTTCTGAAAACAAATTTTTTGGACTTCTCTGCTGAATCTTTGCAAACGATTAAACGTGTTTAATTTAAGAAATTTATTTTGCATCTTCTTAGAGGAAGCTTGGTAATTGTGACAATTTTCTATTTTCTAAGAATAAATAGGTTAAATAATGAACTGATTTTCATCTAGAGAGCTTAAATTCTATGCAAACGTCCACATGTGCATGTCACGCTTTTTCTCATCACGAGATTTTAAAAACGCTTTGACCAATTTCAATAAATAATTGTAGGCTTCTTACACTAATTAGCATTTGCAAACGGATAAAATACTTTTAAAAATAAACAAGAAAATTTCCGAAGTACCTATTTTCCCTTATTTAACGGTTTTTAAAAAATACAGTTTTTTTACATCAATTTTTTTTTAATAAAAATTTAAATTGTAAGATGCAAAACTGACATTCCCTGAATTAAAATGAATCGATTGACGTAAGTAATGTATAAATTTTGTCATAAAATACAAGATAATTATTAATTTTTCATTTCTTATGAGATTTTAAATTTTACTCTTTACTAAAACTTTTAAAACTTTAATTTGTTAACGATTATTGTTTTAAAAAAATTGTATATTAAAAACGATTAGACTGAACTTTTATTAAGTATATATTTTCAGAAAAATTAAAAATAGTTGTAATTTTTTGTTTGAAAAATTTAAATCTTATGTTTTCAACTTTTAGTCCCAAATTCGACCTTAAAACCTTTAAATTTTTACACTAAAACTTGAGGTAATGATTATATGTATTTTGCAGCAAACAAAATAAAGGATGTACTATAGATGAAGAAGCAGAAAGCGAGATGCATGGACGCATCAGATCATTTATTTATCTAATTCAACGAAAGTGGAAGGAATGCCACAGAATGAGTGATCGATTTATTTCAAATAATTCAAAATGGCTATCTCAGGAAGCAAATTTAGTCCCTCCTTCTGTTTTGCATTCTGGTAGGTTGTATAAATGTATAACGTGTTATGATTCCTTTATGTAATACTACACAATTGTTTAAATTATATTCCAATTGTAGGTGTACCTTTGAAACATTAGTTTTAATTACAACAAACTTTTATTGTATTGACAGTACCTATCAATATTGCGCTACTATTCTATTTCTATTATGAAAGACATTTAAATTTTACAAATTTAGTTATTTTATATTACATATAATGATAAAAAAATGTGTTATAACTTCCCATACAAGTAACGTAAATGTCCCAATTAGTGTCTTACTTAAAATTTCACTACAGTTAGTAAAGAAAAAATTTGAATTAAGATTTATTTTGGCCTAATTCTTTTCTATTATATTAAACTTTAATATTTTCAGAATTGAAATTTTTATTCAGAAACCTGTTATTGATAAAATATAATTAATAATCGATATTTCAGTAAAGTAATGTCATTGTACCGATTTCCCAGCTGAAAAATTCCGCTTGGATTTTCCGCACGGAAATCAATGTGATTTGAAACAATTCGGGCTGAAATCCGCACGGATTTTTTTTATTTTTTTAACTTTAAAAGATATTTGAAAATGAACATCAAAGAATTTTTTTCTAAAATTTTTAAAAAGGTTATCTGGCAAAGTTAAAGATTGTTAGGAATGTTAAAAATTCTGTGCGGAATTTCTTGTTCTGTCAAAATGTGTAAAATGCAGAAAGTTATTTCTTAAATTTTAATTATAGAAGTACACTTTAAACATAAAATAGATTTCCATCTAGGTAATATAAATAGCAAATGCATAAAAATTTGTTTTTAACATCTTTTCTAATTATTTGAGTTTAATTTCATATGTTTATAAGCAATTGGATACAAATTGGTACATTGTCACTAATTGGGACATTTGCCTTACCTGTTATTTATATTTCTAATTTTGATATTAATACGTTCTTCGTTTAAAGTTATTATTAATACTGATACACTATTGTGCGAGTTGTTTATATGCCCTTGCTTTTGTCAATAGAAATTTGTGAACATCAAATTTTTTTTTAGGTTTTGGTAGACCAACGAAGGAATTTTCTGAACTATCGTCTTCAGCTAAAAGGAAGCGTACATTACAGATGCGCAAAGACAGAACTTCTGATGAAATTATACATGCTGCAAAAATGACTTTAAAGTCTGATGGGAAAATAGAAGCCTCAAAACTCCTTGACGAGTCATTAAGTACTCCAACTGCAGCTTCAGAAATGAGAGACATTTTGTCGCAAAATAAAAACGGTTCAATAACGCTTTCAGAAGACGAGGCATTGTCTTTGTATGTCGAAGCAAAATTGACTAAAGCTCAATACCAATACATCAGAAAAACATTTCTTGCAAAGAATATTGATATCCTACCAAATTATGAAAAATTGCTTTGTGCAAAGAAACGTTGCTATCCTGACGAAAATAGTATTAAAGTTTCAGAGTCAAACGCTGAAGTTACACTTCAGTCTTTACTTGATAAAACTTGTGAACGATTATTAACTGTGCAAACTCCAGTTTTAGCAGTACTATCAACTATTGAACGTACAAACCTCACTTTAATTTGCAAATGGGGATTTGATGGAGCTTCGGGACAATCCAGCTACAACCAGAAAGTTAATAATCTTAATCTCGATGACCGGACTATGTTTTTAACTTCGTTGGTGCCTTTGCAATTGTTTACCTTTTCTGAATATACGGAGGAGAAGATAATTGTTTGGCAAAATCCCCGTCCATCCTCACCCAGATTCTGTAGGCCAATTCAATTCTCGTTTACAAAGGAAACAGTGGATTCAACAGTTTGTCAAAAAAAGAACATTGATAGTCAGATTGATTTGCTTTCAATGTTTGAACTGACAGTTTCTGATAATTTATGCATTGTTAAATACCAACTACACTTAACTATGTTAGATGGGAAAGCATGCAATTTTATTACTGGTACAAAGTCCACACAACGCTGTAATGTTTGTGGTGCTCTACAGTCTGAAATGAACAATGTCGAAAAAGTTAAAGAGAAAAATGTTAATTCTGAAGCTTTGAAATTTGGCATTCAATCTTTGCACATGTGGATTCGCATGTTCGAATGTCTTCTTCACATCTCCTATAAGTTGGAGATTGGTTCTGGCAGAGCAAAGAATAAAGAGGACAAAGAAGCTATCGAATTGAAAAAGAAGACTGTTCAAAAAATGTTTAAAGAAAAATTGCACTTAAAAGTCGACGTTGTAGTGCAGGGTTGTGGTACCTCTAATACAGGGAATACGGCGCGCACTTTTTTTAAAAACCCTGAATTATTAGCCGAAATTACTGGAGTAAGCGTAAAAATTATTGAACGTCTTTCTACCATTCTCCATGCTCTAGGAAGTGGGTACGAAATAAATGTTCAGGCATTTGAACAATATGCTATGGAAACTGCAGAAGAGTATGTGAAGCTGTATCCAAAGTAAAACATGACCCCTTCTCTGCACAAACTTTTATTACATGGTGCCGATATTATCCGTGCCCAGCCATTGCCTATTGGACAATTTTCAGAGGAGGCACAAGAAGCCCGGAATAAAGATTTCAGGTGGTATCGAGAACACAACACACGTAAATTGAGTAGAGAAGAATGTAATCGTGATTTATTTAACATGCTTTTGATATCATCAGACCCTATTATATCTTGCATACGACCTGTACCTTTAAGAAAAGCTGCATCTATATCTGCAAAAGTAACTAGTCTTCTACAGGAACCAAGTGCCAAGTCCTCTGTCTTTGTTGAAGATATCACAGAAGAAGATGATGACGAATAGTAAAAATTTTTATGATTGCTAATTACAAATAAATTAAAATAAATTTGTATAATAAATATTTAAAGAAAATACTACAAAGACACATAGAGAATTTAATTGAACCTTTATAGAGTTGTCAACTGTCAAACTTAAAGTTTGATATTAAATTCCTGATAGGCACGTAAAAAATTAATACGAGTCACTGTCGGGAAATTATTCTAATTTTTAGCGAAAATGACAGTTTATTTCAAAGCTGTCAACTACCAAGCTTTGAATTTGACATTAAATACGTGATCAGCGAGTCCTAAAACCTAATAGTTGTCATTTTAAAAAAGATTTTCTTATTTTTAGAGAAAATGACAGTTCATTTGACAGCTCTCAACTGTCAAAGTTTATATTTGTCATAAAATTCGTGATCAGCGAGTCTTAAAACCTAATAGTTGTCATTTTCAAAAAGATTTTCTCATTTTTAGAGAAAATGACAGTTCATTTG
>WNHD01004524.1:0-11110 GCA_011057455.1 Ganaspis sp. Gsp50 | reverse complement strand
AAATCTCATGGCTTCATAATTTAAGCAAGCCAGAGATCTCACCCATTTAAAGTTTGAGAATAGGTTGAGGTCGTTTCGGCCCCAAGGCCTCTAATCATTAACTTTGCCAGATGAGACTCGATAAAAGCGAGTGCCAGCTATCCTGAGGGAAACTTCGGAGGGAACCAGCAAGGATAGAATGCCCACAGCGGGACTCGAAATATAGACTGGATAAATTAGGACGCGGACTATAATATCCCTGGTCGCCTGGGGTTAAGTATCAGAACTACATTAGCCTACATTAGCCTACATTAGCACCCTGAACCAGAACAGGCTGCAGACGAGCCCGCGTTCAGCGATGTGGAGGCATGGAACATAGTCTGCAGATTCTCTAACAACAAGGCACCGGGCCTGGCGGCTTGGAAACTGGGGTTCTCAAGCTGGTCTGGCCCTGGCAGGCGGCTACATTCCTTCTCCTCGTGAACGCGTGCTTGAGGCTGGCGCACTTCCCGGAACCTTGGAAGCGGGGCAATCTCCGCATCATCCCAAAGGGACGCGACAAGGACCTAACGCAGGTACGCTCCTACAGACCGGTGTATCTCTTCTCGACACTCGGGAAGGTCTTTGAGAGACTAATACTTAGAAGGCTTAGAAGAACGGTTCTTGCCGAAGGGATGCTGTCTAAACAACAGTTTGGCTTCGTTGAGAACCGTTCAACCGAGGATGCTCTCGTCGAAATGCGGGATATCGTGGTGGGCTGCAATGAGCGCTACGCTCTTGCAATCCTCTTCGATATCACCGGCACCTTCCACAATGTAAGATGGCCGCAAGTTCTCAATGGACTCAGGAAAAGAGGCTGTCCGCAAAATATCCTGGACGTGATTCGAAGCTACTTCAAAAAAAGAAGCATGACCATCGCCTGGAACGGAGGCAGTGTTGCAAGGCAACCCCAAAAGGGCTGCCCACAGGGCTCGGTCCTCGGACCGTGCGCCTGGAACATTGCCTTCGACGAACTCCTGCAGACTCTGTAAGTAATGATTGGCAGAAAGTACGTTTCTTACGCGGACGATCTGACAACCATTATAACCGGAAACACCAGGAGGGAACTCCAGACGAAGGCTCACGAGGTTGCGGACACCATCTTTGACTGGTGCCGAGACAGCGGACTAACATTGTCGAAGACCAAGACTGAGATGATACACCTCAGGTATCTTCCTCACACGGCTTGGGCCTCATTGCATTCCTGGCCTCATGAGGAGAAGTACCTGTCCAGTAGGAAAATACGAAACCCAGTCGTCAAGCTAAACGGCAGTTCGATACCGCTCAAACAGAGTGTGCGCTACTTGGCGTCCATATTGACGAAGGGATGCGTGCACACACGCACTGCACCAAAACGGCTGACAGACTGAAGAAGCTAATGGGTTCCATCAGGAGGGCTGCACCTCGGGGCTGGGGACTATCCTTCCATACGATAAAAATCATCTATGGAGGGCTATTCCGCTCAGTCGCGGGGTATGCCGCTGCTGTATGGATTAACCTGGCTCACGCGACGGACCTACGTAAACTGAGGACAGCTCAACGTGTGTGGCTGCAGATGCTCTGCAGAGCATATAGAACTGTGTCAACCAGCGCACTGTGTGTCTTGGCATGCGAGGTGCCGGTATAACTTCACCTTCGAGAGCGAGCGGCGATGCACGCAGTACGCAAGCGGAGGGATTTTTCTTATAGCGGGTTAACCGTCGGTGGTGACAGAATCTCAAGACAGACGCGAGGACTAGTGATGCGGGAGACGAAAAGGCTGTGGCAGAGGAGGTGGACGGATGACTTACTGGGGAGTACAACGCACGCGTTCTTCCCCACTGTGTCGAGTTGCTACGGGAGCCCATGTGTTGGTCCGGGGCACCACACATCGCAATTCCTGACCGGCCACGGTGACTTTGGCTCCAAACTGTCAAGCATGAGTCTCGGTGGTTGTCCGGAGTGTAGGTGTGGTGCCCCTGAGGAAACCATGGAGCACGTCCTTGTAGAGTGCCCCCTCTTTTCTGAAGAACGCCTGCTCCTAAGAGCGGGACTTGGAGTTGAGATCAGTTGGCCGGATCCGGCCGTTCTCATGGTCGCTCGGGAGGGTTTTCCCCACTTAAGGTGCTTCGCGCAAAACGTGCTCAGCAAGAAACGAAATGCGGGTTCGCGAAACGAAACAGACGGCTGACATCCATCGTATCAATAAATCATTGTGTGTAATTAACATCTCAATACACGCACAGTCGCTCAGAGCTGTGTGGTTGGAGGTGCATTAAACGGAGGATTGGAGATACCTTGCACCTCTCCTTGTATATTGCCCTACACACGCATTGGAGCCCTACGTGTGCCGAAATTATGTTCTCCAAAACTCGTGGGGAGGTATGGAGAGAGAGACTAAGGATCAGCCTCGCGGCAAAAGACGTAGAAGGGAATTTGAGAGTTCAGATTCTGAGATAAATTGGCATGATATGATGTTTGAGTGCGAATCAGATCTAAAAACGGTCTCTGCTATCGAGGAGCAATTAACTTACAAAGTGCTGTCTGACTGTGCAAAAAGGATAAGTAAGCAACAATATAAGGAGATTCTCACTTGCTTTAAAGGAATGGCTCAACTTGTAAATAGAATCATTGCCAAAAGCCATGCCCTAATGGGCTATGTCAATGGCAAAATTGATGAGCGGGCAGAAATAAGCTCGAAATTAGACAGACTTGGTACAGCTACACCAGCTAGAAGTTTCGCAAATGTTGTAGGTGATAAAAGAGACTTGAACACAGCTCCTCCAGTGACAGGCTTGGGAAGGAGACTTAGTCCGATAAGTCAAGGAGTGGTTATCACTCCTAGGGAAAAGTGTCCGGACGATGAAAAGTCGAAGTATAAGCTGAAAGTCGATGTCATAAGCTTGATAGATCCTGCTAAAGAGCGCATAAAAGATAAAGCGGTTCGCAAAAGAGCAGATGGTAAAATTTGCATTGAGACGGCCACAACTGCAGACATGAACAAATTGCTGGATCACAATAAGCTAAGAGAAAATGGTTTTTGCGTGGAAAAGCTTCCACCACTTTGGCCTAGGGTGGTTGTGTATGACATTGATAGGAATCTTGATACAAAAGAAGTGGTCGACGATACGTACATCCAAAATGAAAACCTATTTGGTTTTTTGAGTCTGAGCGATTTTAGTAAGGAATTTGTTCCGAAATTTAGAATAGGCAAGAGAGATGGAAACTATACAAATTGGGTTATTGAAGTGTCACCCAAGATTCGTAACATCATCAGGCGTAATAATAAAAGTAGGTTGTACATACGATGGCAGGCTTGTGGGATCGAGGATTTTAGAGGCGTAACGAGATGCTTTAAGTGCCAATCCTATGGCCATATTGGAAAATACTGTATAGCAACTGAGGAGACATATTCTCACTGCGCCCAAGTTGGGCATTTGAAAGGAAGTTGTCCTGAAAAAGCCAGCGGTAAAACTCCAACATGTTCTGTATGTGCAAAAGCCAAAAAACAATCAGTTCACGCCGTGACTGATAAGAGTTGTCCCTCGTACAAGCTCGCTCTTGAAAGAATGCTAGCTAGGGCCGACTTTGGCATAGAATAATGAGCATCCAGATATTGCAGGCGAACCTGGGTAGAGGTAAGACAGCCTCTGATGAAATTGTCAAGGCAGCATTTCATTTGAGAGCACCTATTTTATTGATATAGGAACCATATTCTTTTAACAATAAAGTAGCTGGACTTGGTAAATTTAGTAACCAAGTTTTGGTAGGCAATGACCCGAACGAACCACCGTGGGCATGTATCGCTATTATGAATCGAGATTATCAGGCTACTCTACTAAAGGACATAAGCACCTCACATTGTGTCTGCGCGCATATAACAGGACCAGTCGGGACCTTCTATGTAATTTCAGCATACATGCAGTATTCTCTTTCCATTGATCAGATTCTTCAACAGGTGCATATAGCCCTGAGTAAAATAGGCAGCTCGAGAGTGATCATTGGAACAGATGCAAATGCGGTTTCACCAATGTGGTCCTGGAGAGAAAATGTGGATGCTGATAGTAGAGGAGAGTCGTTGGAGTTGTTTATGGGTCAGTGGAATTTGTCAGTGTTAAATAAAGCTTGTGATCTGTGCAGCTTCATAGTTGGCCAGAGAGATATTGACGTTACAATCGTGGGTTCATATTTTTTGGGTAAGAAGTCCACATGGAAAATTGTGAAGAACTTGGTCTCAAGTGATCACAGAGCAATTTTGTTTACCATAGAGAATTTGGATAAAGCAGAAAGGGTGGCACAACCTAGATATAATATCAAATATGCAAAATGGAAATTATTTAATAAATCTATTACTTCTGGAATAAATAAATTTGATTTAAATATATATTGTCCTAATTGTGCGCTCGATGTCGAGTACATGGCTATAATGATTATTAACGTTTTACAAGAAGCTGCTGAGGTTGCAATACCGAAAAAGAAAAATTTTCAAAAATCCGTCCCTTGGTGGAATGCAAATTTAACATTCCTTAAGAAGGAGCTGAATAAAAGTAGACATGAGTTTCAAAGAGCAAATCTGCCTGAAGATCGTGCTAATAAGTACACTATATATAATTCTAAACGAAGAGAGTATAGTAAGACTATCGCTCTGACTAGACAAGATAGCTGGAAATCTTTTGTGGAAAGAGAGTCTAGGCATGACTGGCTTATAAAATAGCTACAGAAAAACTGTCCGTGTGCTCCATGAGATCCGTTGAGAAGGATGGAACGCATACCACCACATGGCGTGAAACTACGAATGTCATTTTGGATGAATTGTTTGGTGTCGAGGCTGATAACCCCGCTTCCCGGGGTTTACATCTTACTGACCGTGTCTCTACTGACGCAGAGGACACTTTGGTTGGGACAGATAGAGATGTGCTTATGGCAATTAGGTTCCTTAAGAATGGAAAAGCACCTGGATTAGATAAAATGGAAACGCAAGTGATTAAGCAAGCTGCAAAAGTTGGCATGCTGCCAATATTCACGAAACTGTTCAATACATGTGCCAAGTATGTTGTCTTTCCTAAAGTTTGGAAAAAAGGAGTACTAAAGATCCTCATAAAGTCGACAGATAAAGATCCAACCGAGGCCAGATCTTATAGGCCTATATGTCTACTGCCGAAACTAAGTAAAGTCCTTGCAAGACTTATGAAAAATAAAATGATGACATATACGGTGCATCCACTTTACTCATCACAAAGGCAATTTGGCTTTAGACGAGGTAAAAGTACCGTCGATGCCATGAATGAATTGGACAAGGAGATTAGATCCTCAGATAGCAATATGGTCTTGGCTATAATGATAGACATAACGGGAGCATTCGACAATTTAAAATGGACATCTGTTCTGGATGAGCTGTGCAAGCGAGGCTGTAATGGTGCGCTGTATAACTTGGTTTCGAGTTATCTGAATGACAGGTCTGTATTTGTTGAGGGTTGTTACGAGTCGGTAAAGAGGAAGTTGACAAAAGGATGTTCTCAAGGCTCCGTTCTGGGCCTGACTTCTGGAACCTAAGATTGGATGACCTACTTCTGAGGCTTGAAAGAGAAGGGGCGATAGTCATAGCTTACGCAGATGACTTGGTCCTGCTGGTGCCAGGAAATAGCAGACGACAGCTAGAACGCACTGCGCAAAAATATATGGACATAATTGTTCAATGGTGTGCTAACGAGGAACTTACAATCTTCAAATCTAAAACGAAAATGATTCTCATGATGGACTCGAATAATGCGTTAACCAAGTCTTTGGTCAATACGGGTGAAGGTGGAACAAGAGCGCCTATCGTCAAAATAGATGGATTTAAAATAAAGTACTCTAAAACCGTTAAATACTTGGGAGTGCAATATGGCACTAAAACGAATTTCACAGACCATGATAAATATGCTACGAACAAAGGAAAAGTCCTTTTCAATAGGTTGGGTTCTGTTGCCGGAGCTCATTGGGGCCTAAGCTTTTCCTGCCTAAAGACTATCTACGATGGGGTGTTTGTTCCGGTTGTGTTGTATGCTGTGGGGGCTTGGGGTGCTTCTATTAACTCACATCATAAAAGGATCTTACTGTCAGCGCAGAGGTATGCGCTTATAAGAATAACAAGAGCATATAGAACCACGTCATTACCTGCACTACAGACTCTATGTGGAGTGATACCACTTGATATAGTTGCAGATGAATTATATTATAAAAATAAAATTAGAACAAACGATAGATTTGTATACCAGAACTTTGAACACGTAAGTGGAATGAACCCAGTTGCTGCAAGAAGAAGTCTGCGAAAAATATCCTTCACCACATGGCAGAATAGATGGAAGGACGAAACGAGAGGAAGAATCACATATCAATATCTACCATCAATACATAGTAGACTAAAAATCGAATCTTTACACACGGATTACTATTCTACACAGTTTATAACTGGACTTGGGGATTTTAAGTCTAAATTGAAATATTTTAATCTTGTTGACGATGAAATGTGCACTTGTGGGCAGGAGGAACATGTGGATCACGTCCTATTCGAATGTCCGATATACAATGAAGATAGATTGGAGTTTATTAACACTTGTCAGAAAAATCGATTAACGTGACCACCGGATAAAACTAAAATATTAATTAATAAAGACGTCGTGCAAAAATTTATGGAGACTTGTAAGAATATTCTGACACTCAAACGTACCTTACAGGAGTTGATAGATTTACTATCTGGTATCGACTAGCCAGGTACATTAAATAAAGCGAACCACCAGTGCTTTAATTAGAACTGGTGGAGTTTTTCCAAGCCGGTAGATCTTGGGGGTTTCTCTTCGAAGTGGATAAAAGATGGGTATGAGCGAAAACTCGAGGCACCAACTTCGTAGCATGCGCTGACGATCTTATTACCGTGTTTCAAGGCACATCTCGACGTTCACTTGAACTGAAAGGCCAAGAATTTGTCGATGCGATCCGAGAATGTTGCGATTTCGCCAAGATAGAGATCTCAAAGGAAAAGACTGAGATGATTTTAATCAGAAAACTGGACCCCCTGCAGGTAGCCCCTATTCATAGGAACATTCGATACCGACAAGCAGACCTTTCCAAAAGACCACCAACGATCAAGATCGAGAACACGACAATTAAGCTAAAGGAATCAGTAAAATACCTGGGCGTTTCTCTGGGTACAAATCTCAACATTATGCCCTACTGTGAACACATAAAGAGAAGTGCTATAGCTTTGTGTCATAAGTTTGACAGCGAAGGCCTCTTGGGGCCTTCGCTGGCGAGCTGTGCTCTGCTTGTACAAAGGTGTGTTTCTCTCCTTTGCCAGTTATGCCTCTGCCGCTTGGGTCGACTTGCTGAAAGACCATCACCATCGTGTGCTATGGTCGGCTTAGCGACAAGTACTCATTATGATTGCAAAGGCATACAAAACCGTCTCCTTTGACGGAATCTGCGTGGTAGCGGGATGCCCACCGGTAGACCTAGTACTCCAAAAACATCTGGTAAAGTACTATCTGCGAAGGAGCTTAGCTTTTGAAATATGTGGTACTCCGTTTGGAGCTGATGTTGAACAATACCTCGCTCTGGTCTCGGTGTACAATGTACTCCGAGAAAATTGGCAATCCAGATGGCTGGCATCGCACAAGGGTGCAGTCACAAAAGCCTTTTTCCCGCATGTCAATGCCAGATTCAGGGCGACATGGGTGAAACTTGACCACTATGTCACGCAGCTGCTCTCCGGGCATGGGGATATCAGGTCAAAACTATTTGAACTGGGCCTCGCTCCGGACGACCGCTGTAGATGTGGCCAGGCGGAAACTGTTGAGCACTTAATCAGGTATTGCGAATTGTTTGAAGCTCAGCGGGTCCCTCTATTAGTCCATCATCTAAATGTTAATGTGGACTGGTCGGAAATTGCAAGATCTCTTGTGTATGAGTAAACCTTTCCCATTTTCGTGTCTTTTGCCAAGCAGATCCTCTAGCTAAAAAAGGTGTGAATGAAACACTTACAGTGTACATAGTCGAAGTGGATCAGGAGGGTCGGTGCTCTCGTGAAACGGAGACCACAGCAACTTCACTTTCTTCTTCCCTCGAATTTTCCTCTCTGGCTTTCTCTATCACGAAACTACCAAAAGTAGATCAAAAATCTTAAAATGTTAAAATCTTGAACGCATCAAAGAGCGCTACAAGCACTGGTCCAGTGTTAAGGCCCAAAGTCCCTGCGAGTTGGGTATTCTTCACCGAATTGGACCCACCGGTGCGTTGAAAGGTTGTACTACTTCGGTGCAACATGGAACGGACATGTGTCCTTGAGGCAGTTTCAGTAAACCATTTTCAAGAGTCGCGTCCGATCGTGGAGCTAATGGCAACAGGGCGCTGCTCCTCTCTAGGGCTCGGAAGGAGTAAAGTTGTAACGGGACCCGACCCTACCTGTGATCCTGAGGTTTGGCCGCGAAAAGCCAGAATCCCGCCAAGATGTTCGGACCTTTGCTTGGCGGATCATTGAACGTAAAGAGTCCAAAACAGTACACGTTAAATGTCCCATACGGTGATGAGCTAGCAACTTTTTGTTGTGAATGCATAAGGTTGGGAAAACGGACTCCGAAAGGCACGTTGACCGCGACCATTCCATGTGTTCAGAGTAGTCTGAACAACAATGGTAGCGAGGGAAGACGGAACAATAAGCCCCGATACTGGCAGTCTTAGGATTGTTGGAATCGTCCGTCTTACGTGAGGTTGGTCTCTTGCGGGTAAATGGTATACCTGAATGTTACAAGACTCGAGTGAATCAGTTGGGAGCGAAAAGCTTCTTTCGGTGTAACTCAGTTGAGAAACTTATCAGGTGTCAAATCGTAACTCAGAAGTTCATGCGAGCTGAGGTGGAAGTGTTACAGATAGGGGAAGGGTTTGGTCGAGCACGGGATCAAACATAAGGTCGTAAACTTATTCAAAAAGTATGGTACCGCTAAGGCTATTAGCCAACTTCATAAATCCCACTGTATCTATCTACTACTAGTTGCGTCTGAGCTCTTGTAGAGTGCAGACGTTCTTCCCTGCGCTGCGCTTGCGTTCTTTCGCCTGTGTGGCAATCACCGAGCCACTTTGGTTCGTTTTAGTTTATTTTTTGTTTTCGTTTTTCCTTAGTTTCCTTATTGTTTTTCGTGTTTTGTTTATTTTTCTTATTTGTCAATGTTTATTCAATTAAAAAAAATGTTATTTTTGTTTTCTTTTCGCGAGTGCTGCACGTGCTTGTGCTTGCCGGCCGCTGATTAGTTGATCGCCCATCGCGCGGGCCTGTGATTGTCGGTTCATTTCTAGACCGACCAGTCGGCAATTTCTACGCCACGGGGCCGCCTAACCTCAAAGGGTTACAAAACTTTTCTTATGCCTTCGAGTGATGGGAGTTAAAGTGTTTACAGTGTTTATAGTGGAGTGTTAAGTGTTTTAGTGTTTTTGTTTTGTGAATCGCGAGTGTGTGTGGTAAGTGCGTGGGTGTCAGCTGCCTGAAAGGCAAGCATGGCGGGAGTTGTAGAACACTCAGAGGATGGCACGAGTGGTGCGGATGCCCCCCCCTTCCCCGCCGACTTTACACTGAGGATGGAGGACGAGGCGGCAAGCCCGGCTGGGCATGACCGGGCTGATCTCGGAGCCAGGACTGGCGCGGGCGTGAAGAGGACGGCGGGGGTTACTAAAGTTTCTAAACGATGGCAGAGTCTATGTGGGATTTGCATCCTACAGAGTACGCGAGAGTGAGTTGGTACGACGATGTTTAACATGCTACGGCTTTGGACATGTGGCTAGGGAATGTGGATCATCGGGACACATCGCTGTTGACAGTAGAAAAGCGGAGGATTGCGGTAATTGCCGAAGGAGGGGTCAACCCTCTACGCATTCAGCAATGTCTCCCCAGTGCCCCGAATATCTGTGGAGAGTCCAGTTGGTGAAATCGCGGATGGAAGATGGACAGTGACGATGATATAGCGCAAGGTGTGCGAATTAAGCTCTTACAGCTTAACTGTAATGGGCAAAAGGCGGCGATGGCTGACATTGGTCAGTATGTCCTGGAGCATCGAATCCTGGTATGTTTATTCCAAGAGCCATATGTGTGCATGGATAGAGTGTGTGGTCTTCCATCTGGAGTCAGAGTGTATGCAAGTGTATCTGGTAGAGCGTGTGTGGCAGTGTTTGGCAATGAATATGAGTATGGCGATGAGTGAGGTAAACTTTGACGATGGTGCGTGTGTGTGTATGAATAGTATATTTGGTGAAGTATATATGGTCTCTCTATACTGTAGATTCCATGGAAACATGGATGACTGCACAAATACCTGGACGGCATACTCCGAGTTGTTGGGGATAAAAGGTTGGTTATCTGTCTGGATGCAAACGCGACCTCTTATCTCTGGCACAGTAAGGAGGGGGCCAATTCTCGGGGAGCGTCAACAGGGGAGAAAAATTGTGCGAGTGGGTGGAAAGAAGAAGGCTCAATGTTATTAGTGGTGCCTCTAAAGTGTATATCTACTCCGGTCCCTGCGGCTCAAGTGACGTTGACGTCACATTGACTAAGGGTACCGACTGGCAATGCACTTGGAGGGTACTTAGTGGATGCTGCGTCTCAGATCACAATGTAATACGTGTGGCTATAACAGCGACTGAGGTAAATGGTGCAAATGAGAATGGAAGAGCGAAGAAATGGATGTCGAAAGATTGTGACTGGGACAAGTATGAAAGTGGAATTGCAGCCCTGGCTGCATCATATGGAATCAACAGATTCAAAGAGTTGGATGCCAGAGGAAAAGTGTGTGAGGGGTACTTCCCCAGGGATTGGAAAGACGTTAGGCTCGTACCACTGTTAAAAGGTGGAAACAAGGATAAATCCTTGCCTGGATCCTACAAACCCATCAGTCTGCTCAGTGGACTTGGAAAACTGTTGGAGCGAGTGATGGTCAACCGACTGCATGCTAAAATGCAAGGGAGATGGAACGAGGACCAGTTCGGGTTGATGAAAGGAAAATGCACAGAGGATGCATGGAGAAGACTGAAGGAATTGCTGAGTGAGTGTCAAGCAAAACATGTGGTTGGAGTGTTCGTCGACTTTAAGTCG
>WNHD01004523.1:0-25514 GCA_011057455.1 Ganaspis sp. Gsp50 | reverse complement strand
GTTAAAACTCAAATTCAGTCAAGCCGTGTTTGTTTTCGATTTGTCTCAAATTGACGCTCATACAAGGCTCAGTTTGCATTCTGCTTTTTTCTGTGTATAAATATGTAATCAACATATTCACTTGCGAATATAAATTAAAATATTGAAAGCAATTTTGTTTGCCGTTCACTGAACTTTCAGCATCTGAAGGCTAAACACGTTTCATTAGATTGCCAAAAAATCCATACAATAAAATTCTGCCTCATCAGACAAGTCTGTAACAAAAATTTGTTCACACGGGAATCAGTCAAGTCTGTTTTGTTACGCCAGTTTATAAATAAAGATCATACCGTTAGCCCGAGCTGGATAATAAAAATACTTTTCACGGTACAAATGATTGTAGATTTTTTACCTGCACGAGAAAGGAGGCTGTTAACGGATTCACGAGGGTATTCTAAAAAGTTAATTTGGACATATTAAATAGTCTGCGACCGTTTTGTGGTTAAGTGATGAAAATTAAAAGTGCAAATATTTGTAGATGATGTATCATCACCTTTTAGCGGAGTTTACTTTTTATCTTTTCTTCCTTTTATTCCCTCCCCCCCCCTTCTCTCTCTCTCTCTCTCTCTCTCTCTCTTTCTCCTTTTTTCTTTTTCTCTCTTTCTCTCTCTTCCTTTCGAGTCTGCTTTTTATTTCTAATTAACTTTTACCCTTTATTCGTTTCTTTGCAAGATTAATTTATTTACTTTATGCATGATAATAATAAAGATTCGATTCATTGTATTGTTGTTTCACCCTTTCTTATAAAACAAACAATAAAAACGGTTACAATAATAATAATACTATTAATAACAATAATAATAATAATAATAATAATAATCAAAATAGTGATAAAAATAGTAATCGACATTCCTCGTTGTCATCCAACATGACAGAAAATTTTTGCAATTTACTAATTAATTTTGTTTATTAAAGCATAGCCGATTTTAACAACCATCGTTTGAGTTCATTAAACAGATTATGGCTGAATTAATCATAATAAGTGGTAAAATTAACGAGTCAATAAAAAGTCGAGGACTATGGTCAATAACGTCTCATAATAATTAACAGCTCAATATAATGGCGAAGAGCTCTTCCAATCATAAGAAAAAGGATAAGAAAAAGAAAAAGGGAAAGAAAAAGGAGAAGAAGGAAAATACAAAGGAAAATAAAAAGGGAAAGAAAATGGAAAATACAAAGGAAAAGGAAAAAGAAAAGGGAATGGGAAAGGGAAAGAAAAAGGAAAAGAAAAAGAAAAAGAAGAAGAAAAATATAAAAGAAAATAAAAAGGGAAAGAAAAATAAAAATAAAAAGGAAAAGAAAAAGAAAAAGAAGGAAAATACAAAAGAAAAGAAAAAGGGTAAAGGAAAGAAAAATAAAAATAAAAAGAAGGAAAATACAAAGAAAAGAAAAAGGAAAATAAAAAGAAGCAGGAAAATACAAAGGAAAATAAAAAGAAGAAGAAAAATACATAGGAAAAGAAAAGGGAAAAGGGAAAAAAAAGATAAAGAAAAAGAAAAAAGAAAATACAAAGGAAAAGAAAAAGGAAAATATAAAGGAAAAGAAAGAGGAAAAGGAAAAAAAAGGAAAATACAAAGGAAAAGAAAAAGAAGGAAAATGAAAATGCAAAGAAAAAGGAATAGAAAAAGAAGAAGGAAAATACAAAGGAAAATATTTATTTTAAAATGTTAAATCAACGATGACTTTTCTCTTTCTTTTCTTTTTTGTATGATATTTCTGTATATATAATATCCTTTTTAGGTGATTATGTTATTTTTTTTTCGATATTATGTTCGACCTTTTCACCTTGCGATCTACGCCTATTGTTTATTATATAGATTTTTACTTTTAATTTTTATGATGTATAATTTATGTGTTGACCTTAAATGATCTATTGATTTTGGGCTTATTTCTCTGTCAAATAAAAAAAAATGAAAAGAAAAAGGAAAAGAAAAAGAAAGAGGAAAATTCAAAAGAAAAGAAAATGAAAAAGGAAAATACAAAGGAAAAAAAAGAAAAAGAAAAAAGAAAAGGAAAATACAAAGGAAAAGGAAAAAAAGAAAAATGCGAAGGAAAAGGAAAAGGGAAAGAAAAAGGAAAAGAGAAAGAAACATACAAAATAAAAGAAAAAGAAAAAGGAAAACACAAAGGAAAAGAAAAAGAAAAGAAAAAGAAGGAAAATACAAAGGAAAAAAATACAAAGGAAAAGGAAAAGGAAACGAAAAAGAAAAAAGAAAATACAAAGGAAAAGAAAAAGGAAAAGAAAAAGAAAAAGAAAGAGGAAAATTCAAAAGAAAAGAAAAAGAATGAAAATACAAAGGAAAAGATAAAGGGATAGTGAAAGGAAAATACAAAGGAAAAGAAACAGAAACAGAAAAAGGAAAATACAAAGGAAAAGAAGAAGGAAAATAAAAAGAAATGTACGAAGGAAAAGAAAAAAGAAATGAAAAAGAAAAAGGAAAATACAAAGGAAAAGAAAAAGGAAATGAAAAAGGAAAAGAAAAAGAAAGTGGAAAATACATAGAAAAGAAAAAGGAAAATGTAAAGAAAAAGAAAAACTCAGTAATAACGATGAAGTAGGATTAGAGATTGAGTTTATACACATAAAGGATGAAAGCTGTCCTTTAATCCCTGTCGACAAAGTCTATTGACCTGTCTTGTTTTCCATAATTTTCGCGACGTTACCAGGTATTCTAGACTGGAAGCAACCAATTTCAATTCTAAAGCATCAAGATACTGTTAGGAGACAGGACAGTAGTTGAAATCCTGATCAGGCTGACGTCCAAGGGACATATTTAGCGGGATCGAATTGTCCCGTTCTCGTGGCATTTTCTACTAACACGAGACGAGCCTCTGGAATATCCTGAGAATGTTCCGTGGATTTATCGTGCGGGTCGCTGGACATCCCGTTAGGCTAATACAATAGGACCCCTCCTAGTAAATCCTCCCGTGCTGAGTTGTGCATCAGGGACAGTCTCAGCCTCTCAACTTTCCGATTTTGCTTGCAAATTGCAATTGAAAGCACGCAAGAGACAGCCAGACAGAAACAAGCGATGAAAATGAGAATCCAAAGACCATTCACAATGAAAGAGGAAACGAAAACGAGAAATCATCAATTCTTCAATCCAATCTACTTTTTGCAAATTCGTTTCCAATCATCATTCTCTTAATCTAAAGTTTCTCAATTCTCTTTTGTCTCGAATTCTCTAAAAAGACTAAAAACTAGTTCAGATTTTGGCTAAAAGATGAATCAAGTCAAGTTTTGGTCTTAAAATTAAACATTTGAGGATAAATTTTAGTCCAAGCGGACTAAAAACAAGACATATGAGGTTAAATTTTAGTCCAAGCGGACTAAAAACAAGACATATGAGGTTAAATTTTAATCCAAGCGGACTAAAAACAAGACATATGAGGATAAATTTTAGTCCACGTGGACTAAAAACAAGACTTATTTTTTTTGTGTTAATCTCGAATTCTTAATCGCGTATTCTTAATCTCAAATTCTTAATTTCGAATTCTTAATCTCGAATTCTTAATCTCCACCGGTCAAAATTCCCAGTGACATGAAATCATATCGATTTTCCATGAGTTGCAATTTTTTTTATCATTTTCACTGATGTTTGCATCCTCAAGAGGAAGCTTTGTTATTTTTACATTTTCCGTTTTTACTAATTTTCCTTGATTCAGTGCAATTTCAGTGATTCAACGATCAGAAGTCGCTGACTGAAAATCTGTCAAATAGCATACACTGCAAAAAATGGTGTCTTAAAGGTGGGACAAAAGTGTCTTATTTGGTTAAAAACGTCTTAAATTAAGACATTTTTTGTGTCTTAGTCACCAAATATGTCTTAATTTAAGACATTTTTGCTCAAAATAAGACACCATGTTTTTGTAGTGTATGATCTCTACTTTTGAGTTTACTTTTTTGCTTTTTTTGTGGACCACAAAGAAGGAGAAACATGAAAAGAAGGAGTCTCACAAAGAAGAAGAGGATAGAAAACGGAGCAAGAAGAAAAAGAGCAAGAAAACGGAGAATCGCAAAGAAGAGTCAGAAATAAGGGGAAAATCCTACAAAAACGAGTGGTAAATAAGAAGAGAATCCTACAAAGGAAGAAAAGAGTGGCAAACAAGAAGAGAAACCTATACAAAAGAAGAAAAGAGTGTCAAACAAGAAGAGAAACCCACAAAACAAGAAAAGAGTAGAAGCAAAAAAGCAGAGAATCCTAGGGAAGAAGAAAGAAGAGGAGACGAAATGAAGGATTGAAAGGCAAATTTACAAGCGAAATAAAAGAAAATTTTCTGGGCAAAGGATGAGGGATCCGTGCCTTTGACCCGGTTTACATAGAAGCTAGTGAAGCGAGGATGGAAAGGGATGGCCGGATATCGTTGGAAGTAGACCCTTCCTTGGTTTCGCTTTGACCTTAGCGTGGATGGAAACGGCAATCGCTGTGCAAGAGCATAGCCCGTCACCTGCGCCGCTGAAAGTTCACTGGAGAGGGAAAAGCAACTGTAAGGAATGGAATGGACTGGCAAGGAGTAAAGGCATCGGCGATCAGTGACCGTGTACCCTCCGTTTCCCCGCAAACACCGCCGCCATCACCAAGACAGCTTTCAGCAGCAGAAGCGTCGGAATAACCTTTTTAGCGTGTCGTTATTCGAACGCTACTTATATCGCCGTGAATGTAATACCAATTTTACTTGAGTCCAGTGACGTACTATCAGAACCTCCAGCCAAATATTTTAACTCCTCATCCTCGACAATGCAGTTCCTCGTTCATAATTCCTCCTCCCATGTCTCAAGTTTCAGTTATTCATTTCGTATTCTCTATGTGTTTATTAATATCTTTGTATATGTGTTTTATCTATGTATTATCATTATGTATTCTCTCTATGTATTCTCTTTGTTTTCTATGTATTATTTCTTTATGTATTCTATGTATTATCTCTTTATGTATTCTATTATCTCTTTATGTATTCTATTATCTCTTTATGTATTCTATGTATTATCTATTTATGTATTCTATGTATTATCTCTTTATGTATTCTATGTATTATCTATTTATGTATTCTATGTATTATCTATTTATGTATTCTATGTATTATCTCTTTATGCCACTGAAAAAAAGAAGTATTGTTTCAGCACATTTTTGGCTGAGACCGTTTACATAGGTATCAATTTGGACTGATTTTAAGACCAAAAAATGACCTGGTCTTGTTTTAAGACACAAAATTAACTGATTGTGTAAACGGTTTAAGACTTTCTTTTTTCTGTGTGTATTCTATGTATTATCTCTTTATGTATTTTATGTATTCTTTCTATCACAGTTTTCTTGAAAGTATCAACTTGATACCAAAAAGTATCAAATTGATCACAAAATCTTCATCAATTTGATATTTTTATATCAATTTGGTATTTTTATATCAATTTGATATTTTTATATCAATTTGATACTTTTTAGTAAACTGTGATGTACTCTCTTTATGTATTCACTGCAAAACCTGAAGTCTTAAACTAAAACATAAGGTGTCTTACCGTAAGACATTTAGCGTTTTAAGAAGCCAAAAAATGTCTTATTTTGATGGCTTAAAGCGATAAATTGACGATAATTGACTCGGAGTGATTGATATTTCCCTTATTATTCGATAATTTTGTTACTGAGTGATAAATTCAATCTATAATAATAATAAGTAGAATAATAATAATAAAACGATAAATGTCTTGTTATAAGACACTTGATGTCTTTGTTCAAAACATCAGTTTTTGCAGTGTTCTATCTACACAGAAAACACCTGAAGTCACTTTTGATTCGGTCAAAATTAGTCAATGCTAAACGACATAATTGGAACTGTGAAAGTTTGACAACAATCGGTTTCATTAATACCCCAAATACGAAAAGTAGCACTACTTTAGCACTGAGATTCTAATATGACATCCTGTTTTTACAGAATAACAAAAGTGCACACTTAATATCGAAATTAACACACTAAATGTTAATTTGCATTGAATCTATTAATTTCAATGCTCGACATAATTTCCCAATTGTAAGTCACGATATATAAATAAGTATTGTACACGGGCTGAAATTAAGTTACACAATTTAATTCGCATCTATATTTAAATTCATAGGTAGTTAAATATTAAACTTGAAATTTACGGCCATTTCCAGCGGTGCGGGTATATATGTAAAATTGAAAAGAGTATTCGCCCAACAGGTGCATATGTGTGTACGATAGTGAATATTTGCGAATTAAAAACAGAGTTAAAAACGGTGTGTAAGTTCTCACAGCATGCGTGTCACTAGCAGGTGTTAAAAGTAGAATTTATGAACAGGTTGGAAAATCGAAATCATTTACTAAAGCGATTAGTTGTTTGATATTGAGGGATCAAAATAAGTATTTCGAGCCAAGTTTACTTCGATTCGCTGGCGTCTTGGGGTTTAGTAGGCCTTAAGTAGCACCCATTCCTGACGGGAGGTCGGTGTCGCTACGGGATACCACTTAACGTGTCCCTATCTCGAATAGTAACGTTAATACGTTTAATCGTTTACACCTCAAGTGTGAAGCCTCTCTAGAGGATCCTCAAGAATGACTTATTATAATCAGTGTTTAAAAAATCTATAGTAACTATCAAGTTTTCAATGGAACAATAGGCATCATACAATAGAGCACGCTTCCTTCTGTTTGTCATATTCACTCAAAGAATCTTCAGACCCATTATTAAAAATTGGAATCAATCAAAATCTAGTCGAGTGGAAACATAATATTAGGCACTTAAATAAACCACGAAAATATGAAAATTCCATTTAGTGGGTGAATTATTTTAAAATCAATGACACTTTTTTGTCGTAGAGGTGGAAAAAATAGATTCCAAAAAATAGAATGGTACTTTCGAAATTAATTCTAATCAGATTTACCAAAATTCTAATAGTGAATTTAACAATTATTGTTTTTACGTTAGAGAATTATAGTTATTTTAACCAGATATTTGGTCAGAGCACAGATTTTTTGAAAGTATCAACTTGACACCAAAAAGTATCAAATTGATCACAAAATCTTCATCAATTTGGTATTTTTGATATCAATTTGATATTTTTGATATCAATTTGATATTTTTGATATCAGTTTGACATATTTTTGATATCAATTTGATATTTTTGATATCAATTTGATACTTTAAGAAAACTGTGAGTAGGTAGAAGAATTTTACTAGTAATCCAAATTGTACTAAATCTAATTAGTATAGATCTAATTTGTATAAATCTAAATTGTATAAATCTAAATTGTATATACTTGTAATGAAAATTGGAGATAATTGAAATGAATGAATCAAACATAAATCTTTGCAGACCAGACAAATATATGTTAAATTTATTACCAAAACAACGAAAAGTTAATCGAGATGATTACTATTAATTATCGCCTGGAATTGATAAAAAGTCGATAAATATTCTACAAGAAATTAACAAATGTTAAAAAATCTCCTAATTAGAAATATTAGAATCACTTTATCCTAAAAATACCTTTTCATTAATAAAAAAAGAAAAAAAATTAAAAATTAAATTGGTAAAAAAATGTTGAACAATCGAAGCAGAAAATGAACCTTCTCTAATTAAATAATGTAATTGAAAACGTACGTTTTCAATTAATTACGTAATTAATGAAAAGCGGGTACGATATAATTAATATCTTTTTTAAAATTAATGAAAATTCGAATTATAATCCGAAAATGTTTTAACATTATTTTAATACCAGCACCTAAATCACAATAAACTACAATTTAAAAACCCGAAATTCTATCATAAATCAGTTTTACCGAGCATCTGAGGAGTATACTTTGTATGAAGCTAATTTTGATAATTAATCAGAAATCATATTTTTTTTCTCGTGTAACAGTTTCATTTAGCATCGAGGGAGCACACTTTGTATATGAAAGGGTTGAGAACCCAGTGTAAAAATTTTTTTGCAACAGTATTGCAGTTTCTGGTGTCATTAATATAAATCATTGAAGCAATATTTTTTTTTACAACGAGTATGTAGCAAAGTGAGAGCTTGCAAAAGTAACTTCTTTTAATTTGGTATTCCCCTTTGGTATTCGGGAGGTAAAAAAAATTATTGAAAAGCTCGCGAAGCGTGTGCAAAAATCGTGCGAGCAAAAAGCAAGAAAGACTTCGCGAGCGTCTCAAAATTGATTGCGCGATGTCGCAGTATTTTTGTAGCGATAAAATATATAAGAAACCAGGAAGGTAGTACGATTTAAAATGTGGACCTGCCAACTTTTATGCTTCTTTTGCGCCAACGATTTTTGTGACCATTAAAATTTTTATAGCATTTAACCATGCCTTTATGATATCTCGATATATTTTTAATTTTCCAAGTGCGATTTTTATTATCGAAAACCAGTAACGCTTTTTGAGAACCCTGTGTACTGAGATAAAATTCTCTTATTTTCAGCATGAGACATAAAATGGTAAGCAATGGAATTTTTCTCACTCGCCGAAAGGAATCTTTCACCTAATACTAACATTTTTTTACGGACATATAATGAGAAAGATAATGATGCTATATTTTTTTCGGGCATAAAAGAAAAAAGTTCGCGTGGCTCCCGCATAATATCGAGATTTATCAAGTCGGTATAAATTAGAAGTTCATTAAGCAAGAATTATAACCGGTAGATGCAAGAATTACAACTTGAAAATTTAATGGGACTTTAATAATGTCCAGTTCTTAAGCCGTTGACTCTCCTTCGTGTCTTATTTATATTATCTGCTTAAAAAAGATACTGACACCGCGCAATCAATTTCACGCGTAGTGATTTGAATGCCGAGCCGATAACGTGATTAAACCATCAAAATTAAAATCTGCAGCCAGATTATAGAACTCGTTCAACTTCCAGCCAATATCTTTGAATATGTCTGATTTATCATTGTAATTAAAATTATTCGAGTATAAAAAGAATTGCTCGGATAGAGGGGCGACCAGATAGCCAGGGAAAAGTTAATACGAAAACCATAGAGAGAAAAAGAGAGAATTATTAATAGGCAGATAGTGAGAATTAGTAAAAAAGAAAAGTCGAAAATATAGATAGATAAGACGCATAAGGAGAGAAAGAATTTGTAAACGAAAGAAAAAAAGAATACAGAATAAGAAACAGAAGAATACAGAAAGAAAAAAAGAATATTACAGTTGGTGAAAGAATTAGTAAGAAAAGGAAGAGACAGCAGGAATAATCATGAAAATAGATAAAAAACGAGTAAGAAATAGTATAAAAGAGAGTGATTGATAGAAACGAAAAAAGAGAATTAGCAAAAGAGGGAAAGAGTTATAGTGATTGATAGATAAGAAAAAAGGGAATTAGTGAAAGAGGAAGAGTTGATGCAGCAACTTTTTTCAACAATCATGATTGTGAGAAAAAAGAAAATTAGTAAAAGAGGGAAAAAATTAAGAAAATTAATTAATTAATTTTCATTAATTATGAAAGACCCACTTTGTCACTATTTGACTTATAACATAACAATATTCTGGATTAAATTTTCAACATTTTGAAATATCTCCGACCTTTTTAAGATCTCAGACCTTTCTAAGATCTCAGACTTTTTAAAAATCTCAGACCTTTTGAAAATCGCAGACATTTTAGATAAAAATACGCCAAATCCCAGGGATCCAAAGTTAAAAATGTCAAAAACGATATTTTGAGAAAAACGAATTTAAAGTTCGAGTCTATAATATACCATTGATACCTTGATAATGTTCACCTTGACAATTAAAATTTAAGAATAAAAATAACAAATGATTAAAATTTGGGAACACACACTATAAAAACATGGTGTCTTATTTTGAGCAAAAACGTCTTAAATTAAGACATATTTGGTGACTCAGACACAAATAATGTCTTAATTTAAGACGTTTTTGACCAAATAAGACACTTTTGTCCCACTTTTAAGACACCATTTTTTGCAGTGCAATACTTCTATGAAGAAGCAAGAGATTATTAAGTTTCTCCAATTAAAAGAAAGCTATGATAAGGCAATATTCAACGCGGAAAACTCTGTACTGTTTTTTAAAAAGAAAATTCGAAAATATGAAACACTTTTAAAAATTTGCGATTAACTCTTAAAATAAAATCGAGAAACTGGGCCCTTTTCATACGAACGTACATTAAATTTATAGTTAAAAAGTGAGAGAATTAGTTAAGGGTAGAATTATTAGTTATATAAAGTTAAGGAGTGAAAAAATTAGTCTGAAGTTATTAATAGAAACATAAGTGAGAGTAGTACTACAAAATATAGAGAGTAAAGAAACTAGAAAGTAAAAAAAGGAAGAGCTGTAGTAAAATGGAAAAGTAGTGAAAGAATTAATACAAAAAAAGAGCTACTAAGATGGAAAAGTAGGAGGAGAAATAATAAAAAAGAAGAGTAAGATGGGAAAGTTGAGAAAATTAATAAAAAAAGAAGAGCTAGAAAGATGGAAAACTAGTGAGAGAATTAATAAAAAAGAAGAATAAGATGGAAAAGTTGTGAGAGAATTAATCAAAAAAAAGAAGAGCTAGAAAGATGGAAAACTAGTGAGATAATTAATAAGAAAAAGAGCTAGTAAGATGAAAAACCAGTGAGAGAATTAATAAGAAAAAGAACTAGTAATATTGAAAACTATTGAGAGAATTAATACAAAAGAAGAGTAAGATGGAAAAGTTGTGAGAGAATTAATAAAAAAAGAGCTAGAAAGATGGAAAACTAGTGAGAGAATTAATAAAAATAAGAGCTAGTAAGATGAAAAACCAGTGAGAGAATTAATAAGAAAAAGAACTAGTAAGAAAATTAATAAGAAAAAGAGCTAGTAAGATGTAAAAACTAGTGAGAGAATTAATAAGAAAAAGAGCTAATAAGATGGAAAACTAGTAAGAGAATTAATAATAAAAAGAGCTAGTAAGATGGAAAAACTAGTGAGAGAATTAATAAGAAAAAGAGCTAGTAAGATGTGAAAACTAGTGAGAGAATTATTAAGAAAAAGAACTAGTAAAATGGAAAACTAGTGAGAGAATTAATAAAAAAAAGAACTAGTAAGATGGAAAACTAGTGAGAGAATTAATACAAAAAAGAAGAGCTAGAAAAATGGAAAACTAGTGAGAGAATTAATAAGAAAAAGAGCTAGTAAGATGAAAAACCAGTGAGAGAATTAATAAGAAAAAGAACTAGTAAGATGGAACACTAGTGAGAGAATTAATACAAAAGAAGAGTAAGATGGAAAAGTTGTGAGAGAATTAATAAGAAGAATAACTAGTAACATGGAAAACTATTGAGAGAATTAATAAGAAAAAGAGCTAATAATATGGAAAACTAGTAAGAGAATTAATAAGAAAAAGAGCTAGTAAGATGGGAAAACTAGTGAGAGAATTAAAAGAAAAAGAGCTAGTAAGATTTGAAAACTAGTGAGAGAATTAATAAGAAAAAGAACTAGTAAGATGGAAAACTAGTGAGAGAATTAATACAAAAGAAGAGTAAGATGGAAAAGTTGTGAGAGAATTGATAAAAAAAGAAAAGCTAGAAGATTGGAAACTATTATTAGAGAATTAATAAGAAAAATAACTAGTAAGATAGAAAAGTAGTGAGAGAATTAATAAGAAAACGACTCGGTGAGATAGAAAAGGAGAAACAATTAGTAAATAGAAGAGTTAGTGATGAAAAGGAGTGAATAAAAGAGGGTAGAAAAGAGAAAGAGCCAGTGATGAAGAGAAAGAGAGAGAAAGAGAGACAGAGACAGAGAGAAGAGAAGAAGGTGATGAAAGAGACGAGGTCGATAAGGATAAGAAAATCGACAGAGATTCTAGAGTCCCAGCAACGAGCCACTGCGCGAACCCGAAGATTGTATCCGTGTCTTGTTTTTACAGGCTCTGCCGGAACGGCTGGATCTTAGGTAAAGCCAAGTTATAAAGGTGGGGAAAGGAAAGAAGCTGAGAGGGAGGGCAAGTGAGCTGGTTGAGAGGTGAGGGAGGAGCTACTGGTAGCGGGCCCTACTTGGGCCAGCCAGGTACTCAACACAACTAGTTCTCGGAGAACCGTGACTCCTTTCAGAGTAAACCCTTTCCCCGCGTTGGCTTTCGTCGCCATTTTTAATCAAATGAAAAACCGACAAAGTGTCGGCACACTTGGATTACCAAATGCTAATTCCAGGAATTACCAGCAACTAGTTTCGCCCAATTATCAAATCATCATGGACGAGAGACTTCATCACAACTTTGCTAAACAAAATCTTGCAAGATTTTACGAAAAGCGAGTCAAATCTTGAATGATCAGAGAGAAATTGGATGATTTTGGCACCAAGAGGGAAGAAGGTATCTTGGAAGGATCTGGCAATGAGAAACTAACAGCAAGAAAAATTCTTGTGGAAGAAAATCGGAACCAGAAAAACAGTTTGTGGAAATTAACAAGAATTTGAAAAGGATTCAAATAGGTTCTCCAATAATCAAAAGGATTCTCCAATAGTTTGGAGAAATAAATATTGCAAGGTTAGTAAAGGAAGAGATAAACAAAAGGATATTTCGAAACGTTTAGAGAAGAAAGCAATCTTAAGAGATCCGGAGTAAAAGATGTAAGATTTGCAATAGAAGAAAGAAGTCTTGAAAGATTTGCAATAGAAGAAAGAAGCCTTGAAAGATTTGCAATAGAAGAAAGAAACCTCGATAGATTTGCAATAGAAGAAACAAGCCTTGAGAGATTTGAATCAAAGAAACAGGATTCGCAGAAGAAAAAAGTCTTGAATTGTACTACAAGTACAAAATAGTACCACTATTGCTACTACAATTTGTACTACAAGCCAAATCCTGGAAAACTTAATGACACATTAATCCAGAATGATCCGGCGAAAGATCTAAAATTTTGTTAATTTTGACAGAAGAGGGTTTATAAAATTCTATCAAGAAGGTACAGAGAATTGGATAATTCTAAGACAAGAAGGGATCGAATTTTGCAAAGGTTCTAAGTAGGGATCGAATTTTGCAGAATTTTACAAGCTTCTAAGCAGGGATCGAATTTTGCAGAATTTTACAAGCTTCTAAGCAGGGATCGAATTTTGCAGAATTTTACAAGCTTCTAAGCAGGGATCAGATTTAAGAAGATTTCAACAACAGGGGCTGAATTTTAAAATATTTCAATACGAGATCAAATTTTAGAACACTAATCTTAGAAACTGTTCAAAAGGTAATCAAGTCTTGGAAAATTTTACGAAATAAATCATAAACAAGCAAAGGATCAAACCTAAAGAACTTTCCAAATAATTTTACTTTAAAAAGTCATATCAATAAATCCTTTAAAAGAATTAATCAAAGAATCAAATTTTAAACAATTCAATCAAAGAATATTGACCAAGATTAACCATTTCGCCAAGAATAATCATTTCGCCAGGATTAACCATTTCGCCAAGATTAACCATTTCACCAAGATTAATCATTTCTCCAAGATTAATCATTTCACCAAAATTAATAATTTCACCAAGTTGTATAAAACAATTGTTTAAATCGTCTGGGAATCAAGTCCTGGAAGACTAAAATCTTGAAGAAGAAAAGAAGCATCTTGGATTTTCTGTAGAAAAGAAGAATCAAATGAGATCTTGTAAGATTTGGTCAATAATCAATCAAGAAGGGTTCTGTCAACGATATATTGGAATATTTTTATAGAGAAGGGGATTATCCAAGATTTGACCAGCCAGGAATAAAATCTGGAAAGATTTTATTGAGTAAGAGACAGGATGTCGGAGTGTAAATACGCTAAAGTGCGGTGGTTGAGTGACGAGATTGGATTAAGTGTAACGTGGAAATAGATGTGATTTAAATGGGCTGAGAACCGGCGACAAAAGACAAGTGACGCTAGTCACGTTGTTGACCAAGTGACGTTGGTCACCTTGGTGACAAGAGTGAAGTTGGCCGCGGTAGTGACCAAGTGACGTTGGCCGCAGTGGTGACAAAATAGGTCACGTTGATAAGTCACTTTATTGCCCAAAGTGAAGGTCATTTTATTGACAAAAGTGAAGGTCATTTTATTGACAAAAGTGAAGATCATTTTATTGTCCAAAGTGAAGGTCACTTTGTTCGAAGTGAAGGTCAAGTAGTGGACCAAAATAAAGGTCAATTAGTGGACCAAACAAGTGTCAATAAGTGGACCAAAACAAGGGTCAAATAGTGGACCAAAACAAGGGTCAAATAGTGGACCAAAACAGGTCAAATAGTGGACCAAAACAAGTCAAATAGTGGACCAAAACGAGGGTCAAATAGTGGACCAAAACAAGTCAAATAGTGGACCAAAACAAGGGTCAAATAGTGGACCAAAACAAGGGTCAAATAGTGGACCTAAACAAAGGTGAAAGTTGACCAAAGTTCTGCGGTTTTTGACCAAAGTGATTGGTCAATGTGAAGGTAGATTTGACCCAAGTAGAGGTCAACAAGTTGACCAAAGTGAAGGTGCGTGTTGGCCAAAGTGAAGGTCAAGTAATTGGCCAAAGTGACGCAAAAGGTGCATAAAGATGCGGGGCAGTCCTGCATTCTTCGCGATTCTGCTGGGAACAATTTTTGGGGTTCTCGGTGCCTCGTTAAGCAAGGCTCTGAGGTACAAGGCGCCGGATGAATGTGAATGGGTCGCGACGGGCGACTCAGTCGACGACGTATCTCTCGTCTGCCGATTGAGGACCATCAACAGTGAATTGGAGAACACTAATTTCAGCGTGATTCAACCCCAACATACTGTGCGACTTAAACTGGAGTGCAGTGACGCGCTTTTTTACCAGAGTTCCTTGAGTGCTGGGAGTTTCAGGCCGCTGGTTGAACTGCGAGAACTTGTCATCGAGTACTGCAAAATTGGAAACCTGTCGGATGAGGCATTCAAGGGTTTAAAGGAACTGAGAAATTTGACAGTCCGTACTCACAATACGGACTGGTCTGTGATGGCATTGGAGGTATCGCCGAGGGCGTTTACTGAAGATCTGCAAAAGCTGGAAAGATTAGATTTGAGTGAGAACAACATGTGGAGTTTGCCGGAGGGTTTGTTGTGTCCCCTGCACAGTTTGGAGTTGCTGAACCTCTCGAGAAATCGACTAAGGGATGTTGAGGGTTTTGAGTTTAATTATAGAAGACGTTGTGGGAGTAATTTAAAAGTGTTTGACTTGAGCAACAACAGTATTGAATCTTTGCCATCAGCGGCGTTTTCCGGATTGTCGAGGTTGCAGAGTCTGGACTTGAGCAGTAATTCTATTACTTTTATGGCTGATCGTGCCTTTGAGGGTTTGACTTCCTTGACTGTCATCACGCTGGCTAACAATCGACTTCCGAGTTTACCACCAGAGTTATTCAGCGAAGCTCGTGACGTGAACAAGATTTATTTGCGTAACAATTCGCTGAGTGTTCTGCCACCAGGTCTCTTCGGCGAATTGACCCAGTTGGTGGTATTAGACTTGTCAAGAAATGAACTGACAGCAGAATGGGTGAATGCTGCGACCTTCGGGGGCCTGGTACGTCTAGTAGACTTGGACTTGTCCAGCAATCGGATAGCTCGTCTCGAGCCAGCGGTTTTCCGTGACATGTACAGTTTACAAATCCTTCGCTTGCAGGAGAATCTCATAGAAAATCTATCAGATAACACATTTTCCGCATTATCAAATCTACACACTCTGGTACTCAGTGACAATCGACTCATGGAAATAGAAGCCACTACTCTCAGTGGACTTTACGTACTGAGTCTTCTTTCCCTAGACAACAACAGAATAAGTAGATTGCACTCAAATTCCTTTCGGAATGCATCCTCCCTGCAGGACCTTCATTTAAATGGCAATCGACTGACAGAGATTCCTGATGCTTTAAAAGCTACTCCCTCCCTACGAACCCTCGACCTCGGGGAAAATCTCATTTACGAAATTCCAGACGGCACGTTCGATCACGTTTCCCAATTGTTCGGGTTACGCTTGACCGAGAATCACATCGGCAATTTGACAAAAGGTATCTTCGATAAGATCAAAGAACTCAAGATACTCAATCTATCGAGAAATAGGATACAGTACATCGAGTCTGGCTCCTTCGACAACAATCTCAACCTCCAGGCGATACGTCTCGACGGGAATCAACTAACGGAAATTGCTGGATTGTTCGCGTCTCTACCAAATCTCGTGTGGTTAAACGTCAGTGACAATAAATTGAAAAGGTTCGATTATTCCATGATTCCCACTGGATTACAATGGTTAGACATTCATGCCAACGAAATCAGTGTACTCGAAAACAATCTCGACATCGAGACGCAACTGCACCTCACTACATTTGACGCGAGTGAAAACAAACTGACCGAGATTACGACCAAAACGATTCCTATGAGCATAGAAACGTTATTACTCAATGACAATCAGATCTCACAAGTGATGAGTTACTCATTCCTGAAGAAGCCAAATTTAACACGCGTGAATCTCAAGGGCAATCGAATAAGTAAACTAGACCCCTACTCGTTTCGTTTAACCAACGTGCCCTTTGACAGACCGATTCCCGAGTTCTACATTGGCGACAACGAATACCTTTGCGATTGTTCAATGGAGTGGTTACAGGAAGTGAATAACAACCAGAGCGAAAATCGGAATCAACCGCAAGTCATGGATCTTGAGAGTATCTACTGCAAGCTCCTGTACGACCGAGAACACGAGTACGTTCCACTGGTGGAGGCATCACATTCCCAGTTTCTCTGCAAGTACGAGGACCATTGCCTGGTTTTGTGTCACTGTTGCGACTTCGATGCCTGCGACTGTGAAATGACCTGCCCGACCAACTGTACCTGCTATCACGATCAATCGTGGTCAGCAAATGTGGTTGATTGCTCGAGAGGCGGCCACATTGGCAAGCTTCCTGAACAAATACCAATGGACGCAACGCGCCTTTACCTCGATGGAAATGATCTTCGTGTTATAGCGAGTCACGCCTTCATAGGCAGGAAGAAGCTAAAGGTCCTTTTTCTCAACAACTCCAACATCGAGATCGTGCAAAACAGATCGTTCAATGGTTTGCGCGAACTCGAGGATCTACACCTGCAGGACAACGGGATTCGGGAGTTGCGAGGCCACGAATTCGAGGGCCTGGAATCACTGAAAATTCTACATCTGGAGCACAATAGACTCTCGGTGGTAGCCAACAATACCTTCGTGTCGCTGATTTCCCTGCGAATTCTACGATTACAAGGGAATCGATTGACCAAGTTATCGGTGTGGTCTCTGCCAACAACGATCGAGGTGAGTCTCGCTGGGAATTTATGGTCCTGTGATTGTGATTATCTCAAGGACTTTCGGAAGTGGATTCGAAGTCCCAAGGTGATTGTTAGCGATGAGGCGGAGCTGGAGTGTTTCACGAACGTAACAACGGAGGGATTTTCCGAGGGTATCGAGAATCCGATCGAGGACAATGGAGTGGAACTTTCCTTGTTAACGACGAGTGGCTACAGTGCAAATGGTACCATCTGTTCGAGTCTGGAGAACGTGGAGAACAGCATGTACGGGAACTTTGCGAAAAAAACACCCTTCGGTGATCAGGATTATCTTCCTCTGCTTGTTAGTACGCTCGTGGCCTTTTTAATCCTCATGATCTCGTGCATTCTCGCCTTCGTTTTTCGGCACGAACTCCGGGTTTGGTTTCACTCCCGCTTTGGTGTGCGGATATTCTACAGACACGCAGATGTAGACCGAGACGACCGAGACAAAATCTTTGACGCTTTTGTCAGTTACAGTTCCAAGGACGAGGCTTTCGTTGCCGAGGAGCTTGCACCAGTTCTCGAGATGGGTAATCCGTCGTACAAACTTTGTCTGCATTATCGGGACTTTCCTGTGAATAATTTCATCGCGGACACAATTGTGCAGGCGGTTGAATCATCGCGGAGGACGATAATGGTTCTCTCGGAGAATTTCATCAAGTCAGAGTGGTGTCGCTTTGATTTTAAATCAGCTCACCATCAGGTGCTTCGTGATCGAAGACGACGACTAATTTTAGTTTTGGTTGGTGAAGTGCCACAAAGGGATTTGGACCCTGACATTAGATTGTATCTAAAAACGAACACTTATTTACAATGGGGTGACAAATTGTTTTGGGAAAAATTGAGATTCGCTCTGCCCGATGTGCCAAACAATCAGAGGACCACGCCGAGAAGACAACCACCACCTGTAAGACGTCAGCACAATAACCAGATGTCTAACGGACCCCGAACACTTGCTGTTCACATATGAGTTTCAACCAGCTGCTGAGTATCGATTCAACGTGGTTTTGTGTCTAGTGCCTGTGTATATAAAGTTACAAATCGTCAATGTGCATCCGTGGCACAATCAAGTCTGTACATAATCCAAATAATTTAATTAAGTGTTCCAAGGAAATGTGAAAATGTGTAATTAATCCAACAAACTCGAAAATTGTAATTAATTCAACAAACTCGAAATTTGTAATTTCTTCTTTCACCAACTGCAAAATTGTTTCTTTCACTAACTGCAAAATTGATTCTTTCACGAACTGCAAAATTGTTTCCTTCACTAACTGCAAAATTGTTTCTTTCACGAACTGCAAAATTGTAATTAAATTTATAAAAGTAATTAAATCTTGTAGCCAAATTGAACGAAAGTAGAAATATATTATTAAACGTTTCAAAGTGAGAATTTGTAATTATCTGATGAAAATACAATTAAATGTTCTCAAGTAGAAAATTATACATATATTTTTATATAAATTTTTATATATTTTTATATAAATTTTTATATATTTTTATATAAATTTTTATATAAATTATATAAATTTTTCAAATTTTGAGGAAAATGTGTAAATTTCAATTTTCTAGAACTTGATGTAAATACATAATTACTTGCACTATGTACTAGTGTGAGATTCAGAGTCATTTACAGTTGGTTGCTGATCGATTAAGGCTGTCAGGTGTAAATGTCTTTGATTTGTGAGAGAGTGTATCATAAATCGACACGAACCGGGGGATTTAGCCGTGACCCGAGTTGCGTTTCTGTGCTTACGTTGAACGTGATTTCACGCTTATCGATTGCGATTATGAGAATGTGTATGTAGTTTTTCGAATCGGTGTTCTTTGGTGAACGTACGCGGTACATTGTGATTACAACGAGCACTTGTAGCCTGTATCATAAAACGAAATTAAAAGTCATTCGATCCCGTAGATTCAAGAGTGACTCGAGTTGGTTATTATTATTACTATTATTATTATTATTATTATTCACTGCGCGCGATTTTAAATACGTAATTATAAGAGCGAATTTATAGTTACGAGTTTTTATTGTGGTTTCTAGTTCTTTGTTTTTTTTTTTTAATTTCCAATTCTTGAAAAGAAAGGAGAGAAATTTTATTTAAACTGTGTCTGTGAGTTCTCGGAAAGTATTAGGCACGAATAATTAATATTATTTATTAAAAAAAGCCAAAAGGTGTGTCATAGAAATTTTTGGAATAAAATTTGTTTTTTGACTCTATTATCTTTGATCTTTTTTAACTATCTCCAATTTTCGATCGTTCTTTGATTATTTTTCTTCTTTTTAATTTCCTTAATTTTGAATGTTTGAAGGTTTTAATTGTTTAATGTTTTAATGTTTTTTTATGTTTTAATGTTTTTTTAATGTTTTAATTAATTTTTTCTAAATCTTCATTTTTTCGTTAACTTTTTTAATGTTTATTTTTGTTCCTAACTTACATATTTGTTTTTTTGACGAAATCTTTATTTCTATGGCTTCTTTTAAATCTTAAATCTTTCTTTCTTTTAAATCTTTAATTATTTTGTACTGATAAAAAATGTTTTTAGGAAGGAAGAGTTTATAAATCTTTAATTATTTTGTACTGATAAAAAAGGATTTAGGAAGGAAGAGTTTATAAATCTTTAATTATTTTGTACTGATAAAAAAGGTTTTTAGAAACGAAGAATTTATAAATCTTTAATTATTTTGTACTGATAAAAAAGGTTTTTAGAAACGAAGAGTTTATAAATCTTTAATTATTTTGTGCTGATAAAAAAGGTTTTTAGAAACGAAGAGTTTATAAATCTTCAATTATTTTGTACTGATAAAAAATGTTTTTAGAAAGGAAGAGTTTATAAATCTTTAATTATTCTGTACTGACAAAAACTGTTTTTAGGAAAGAAGAGTTTATAAATCTTTAATTATTTTGTACTGACAAAAAATGTATTTATTTATGTGAAGAATATAGGAATTTATGAAAGTGATGCCTAATACTTTCCTTCGAAATTTTTGCGAAAAATTTCCACGAAATTATTAGAATTTTAAGAATATTTTTGGTCGTTTAATTTATTGAAAATGTTACTAACAAGTCTTGTAAGATTTTTTCTTTTGTGTACGTAGCTTCGAGCGGGCTATCTCGCTTACGGTGATATCACTTAAAATACTCTTATGCGAGTTCGCACGAATGTCAAAATATACTTGCATATTAGTACGTGTTTAATTAAGACTAAGGTCTCGGCGCAAACAATGTATCTTTAATGACTACATTGCAATCGCAAACACAAAAAATACTGCCTCTTTTGTAAAGTAGTGTATACTCAGTATTTATTTTCCACGGCAATTTTTTCCGCCTACTTGAAATAAATCAAACTTCTCACGCAACTTGAATTCTTCAAATTTAATCGAAACTGCAGAAGTTTTTCATTGTCTAATACCGCAAAATTATTTTCCGACAAAAATTATTATTTCCAAAAAATATATTATTTCCAAAAAAAATATTATTTCCAAAAAATATATTATTTCAGAAAAAATTATTATTTCCAAAAAATACATTATTTCAGAAAAAATTATTATTTCCAAAGAAAATATATTCTTTGAGAAAAAAGCCTTATTCTATAAGCCCGTTTGCACAAATAAAATGAAAAAAATGAAATGAAAAAGAAAAACTAATTTTTCCGAAAGAATAAGTTAATAAAGAAATGTAAATTTATCAGAAAGTGATTGAAACGGTAATTTTTCTCGAGAAAGTAATTTTGCATACAAAGATGTAATTATGAGTAAAAGAGATGATTTTTCGTTAATTTCGACAAGAGAAACAGCTTTTTAAGAAAATAATTTCGAGCGAAGAGAAATTTGTAGCTACTACTGTGTGATATTTGAAATTATTTTTATACTTGCGGCAAATAACGTGCGTGCAATTTGACTGAATGTTTAAAATCGTTTATTTTTCGAATTCTGTAAATGTAAGACTGTACAATGTAAATTATAGTTTTCGAAAGCTTCAAGAAATTTGTTTTTCCCCGAAAGGGTTGCTTCTGTCTGCAAATACTCGATAATTTGGGAATGCACTCTTAAAGGAAAATATTTAATGGACGAATAAAATCCTTTATTACCACGTTTAAAATGTGTCTTTCTAACAAAAACCCTTTCTTCCATAGATGTAGTAATTGTTATCATCATTATTATTATTATTTTTATTATTATTATTATTATTATTATTATTATTTCATTATTCATATTGTTTCTATGTTAAGATTTTTGTTATTCCTGTCTTAGTATTATTACTATCTTATTATTTTACTATTATTTTTTATTTTTATCTTTTTATTATTATTATTTCATTATTCATATTGTTTCTATTTTAAGATTTTTGTTATTCCTGTCTTAGTATTATTACTATCTTATTATCTTACTATTATTTTTTATTATTATCTTTTTATTATTATCTTTTTATTATTATCTTTTTATTTTTCTCTTTTTATTATTCTCTTTTCATTATTATTATCTATTATTAATTTCCTATTATTAATAACCATCAATCAGTATTATTTATCAAACAATTAATATTGATAATTACTGTGAAATGAATACTTTAAAAGTCTCGTAGATTTACGGGTGCAAGATTAGGAAATAAATATTCAAGTTCGAAATGTTAAAGCCCATTTAGGCCAACGTGTAAATTGAGACAAAGTAGAGCATGATACTTTAAAGAATACCGCTACAACGAGCGACTTAACATATAACTCGACATTAATCTTACAAGTAGATCACTCCATCCGATATACATAATGCCTTATTATTACTCCTTCGAGCCGGAAATTTCGTTCTTATGAAATTGGGCGTCTTCACACATCGTCCCACATTTTTCATCGAGAATATTTACTTTCCATTTATTTAAATTTCATCATTACTAAATTATTATCGTTTTCCAAGTCACAGCTAACCATTTTTCAATGTTCACAAAATGGAAACAACGCATCACAGAAACAAATCTTAATTTTTTTTCTAAGAATTGACTTTTAATTCCTATTCTTAAAAACATCGTCACGCTTATGAATTTTAAACGATAATTTCAAGCACTTTTTAATCAATTTCAAGCAGTTTTAAATAAATTTCAAGCGTTTTTAAATCAATTTCAAGCTTTTTGCTTCCTCATAGGGAAGCATTGTATAAATAAATTTCAACCATATTTGAATAGTTTCGAGCATATAATTCTGAATATAATAATTCTAAAAATTTGCTAATAATGGTATCAGTAGTTTGGAATTGATTCAAAATCGGTATCTGATGAGTATCAACTTTTTAGAATAACAAGGATTTTGTTAACTTGAGGATAAGTTAATAAAAATGTGAGAAAAGTATCTAGAATCGTTATCTGATGATGATACGGAACTTTTAATAAGAGGATTTAATGCAGTATTTGGAATGCTATTGGAGGAGATTGAAAAAAGGGGTAATTTTTTTGTCAAAAAGTAGGAAGAAAAGGTGCAGTTTAAAATTACTTATCGCCTGAAATGAATGACAAAGTCGCGTTGACATGCCTTATCTTGTTAAATCTTGAACGCGGATCGGAATTTTAGTATCCACAAAGAACATCTATTATGATGAGGAAAGTTGATAATAAGCTAAAGTGTAAGTAATGCCAGTTCGTGCTTTGTTCGAGAGTTATGTCTTTCACGGTAATAAACTTTCTTGGGATAGAGACGAATGATTCAAAATGGCACTCGTTCTCTTCAATAGTTCACGTAATAGAGTAATCGATCTATCTTCATTATCTAAATAACGTCTTTCGAAACATGTCGTCACATTTTTCTTAAACCGAAATTTCACTTTCAAAAGAAACTTACTCTTAATAAGAAAAACATACGCAAAAACTAATTCTCAATAAAACACTCTCAAAAACGTATTGTGAATCAAAAAATGTTTTAAAAACTTAAATATCTACGATTATTTTTTTCACCAAGATATTGTATTAGAAGAAAAGAATTAAAAACTTTCCGTTTCGAATGATACGAGAGCGATACAGTACAACAAAATAGTAAAGTAATATCTCAGAAGCTTTTCAAATTCGCTGTAAAATTGTCGAGTTATATCTCAGAAGGTTTTCAATGTTCTTCATATTGCATAAACCTACAGAAATATGACTTGAGAAAACACGCTTTTCACTTTATTATTCCGAGAGGAAATGCATTTTTTCCATCGTTTTCTTCCTCACAATTTCACAATGAGATCTCGGTACCAAGAAACAGGAATAGCGCAGATGTTAAATTATGATTCTGCTAAGAAAAACTTTTTTCGGAACATCAGCTTACAAGAGCGTGAAGTAATAAAATGTTCCAAGTGAGAAATTTTCATCGATACTGAGCGCAGCTATACCTACTTTTTTTCTACTCAAACTACATTCAACAGATATTTTCTTTCTTTATTGATATTGTAACTTCCTTTTAAAAAATTTAATTTACCGGTTAATTGAACACGATGAGCATATGGAGACAAAAAACCTACCCACTTCAATTTACAGAATCGTTTTTCTAATCACTGATAGCACTTTCGAAACTCCAGTTAGTGAATTTCACTAGTTTCACACATTTTCAATTCGGTATTTTTAATTTGAAGAACAGATTTTCTAGAATTAACAATGATATTATATACAAGTGGAAAAAAAATTTTAACGATGCAAACTAACAATTTTTGAATTTAACTAATATGTTATTTTAACACAAGATGTGTTCTTTTATAACACAAGATGTGTTCTTTTAACACGAGATGTGTTATTTTAACGCAAAATGTGATATTTTAACACAAGATATGTTCTTTTAACACGAGATGTGTTATTTTAATACAAGATGTGATACAGGGATCACAGTCGTTTTTTTCGTTCAATTTTAGGTGCAAAAGGGGATATTTAATTTTAAAAAAGAGGATTTTAAAATAAAGAAAAAAAAGAATAACATATAGTAATATTCAAAAATTTTAAAAACGTTAGTTAATCTCTTGCTATTAATTTAAAAATACAAAATTAATTTCCTTTCATTCAATGAGTTTCCCATGATCTCATCCATGAGAAAAATAGAAAAATTTCCCTTATATTTTGCAGGTGTACATGTGTGTGTGTGTATTTATAAAGAAATTAATTTTTCAATATTTTGTAAGAACAGGTAAGAATTTGAATTACTTTTTAAAAAATGAAAGTTTTTTAATTAATGCTCTTAGGGTTAAGAAAAAAAGAAGTGTAGTTTTAACCCGGTGTTGTTTTAACCCAATAAAGGTAAAAACTACTCGATTTTCTGCATAGTTTTAACAGCGATTTTCGGGTTCTAATAATCAACTTCTGGTTCATTTGTCCACTTTATATTGATTTTCAGTTCATTTCTGGTTTTAACACGAATGCAAGTACTTTTCTAAAACTATTTGCATCTAATCGAACACTTATTTTTTTCTGTGTTATTGCAAAAGTAATTTTCTATAAAATTTAATTTCTGCAGGTCATTATTTTAAATATTAAAACAACTTTAAGTATTTTGAAGTAACTTTAAATGTTTTGAAGTATTTTGAAATACTCTTGAAGTATTTTAAATCCTTTTAAAACGTTTTGAAAAACTATAATATTTTAAAATATTTAAAAATACTTGAATACACTTCAAAATATTTAAAGACACTTAAAAATGTTTAATTATATTTAAATTTACTTAAAATTATATTAAAATACTTCAAAATACTCCAAAATACATCAAAATATTTTAAAACACTTAAAATTACTTATAAATAATTCAAAATACTTCCCAATACCTCAAAATATTTTAAAAATACTTCAAAATATTTTAAAACATTTCAAAATACTTCAAAATACACCAAAATATTTTAAAATACTTAAAATCACTTATAAATAATTCAAAATAATTCCCAATACCTAAAAATATTTTAAAAATACTTTGGAATATTATAAAACATTTCAAAATACTTTAAAATCTTTAAAAATACTTCAATATATTTCAAAATATTTAAAAACACTTCAAAATGCTTGAAAATATTTAAATCTACTTCAAATTACTTTCAAATACTTTAAAATACTTCAAAATACTTGAAATCCTTTATATTACTTTATGATACTTTTAAAAACTTCAAAATATTTAAAGATACGTCAAAATAGTTCAAAGTATTTAAAAATACTTAAAATATTAATATTTTTAAATACTTTGAATTATTTTGAAGTATCTTTAAATATTTTGAAGTCTTTGAAAGTAATAAAAAGGTTTTTGAAG
>WNHD01004522.1:0-11113 GCA_011057455.1 Ganaspis sp. Gsp50 | reverse complement strand
GCAAAACTTACTTTTATGTTCCACGCAATATCAAGCCCGTGTTCCTCCTTCAAATCTTGCACCTGGCAAGTCCAACATTAGCCATTTATTATAATCTGATATTACGTAGCGTCTCTTTACTAATATCACATCAATCATACAAATTCCGCGTAACTCAATTTCCGAATGCCGTTTTACAAATCAGATAATACAATATACAATAATTTAAATAATACACAGTTGTTAGCGTCCTATTGTTTCTATAGAAACAAAAATGCCCGCACTTGCAATCTCACGTGTCTCTCTGCGGGACAACAACTGGTAAAATACAGAGTGCAGGCAGAGTGGGGAAGGATAAGACAAGATATTTAATAACCCGGCCTTCCGAGGCATGACTGCACCTTAACTTTCCTAACCCTGGCTCATATTATGAGTGTCAGTTGTGAAAACACCCTTAGATATTTTGATTTAACACAAGATTTAACAAAATTACGTCAAAATCACAAATATTTGTTTGTTATTCTTTCTGTTTCAACACTAAAACGGTTAATGTGTACATACAACAAAATATAATAAATTGTTAAAATGAATGAAAAAGATCTGTCTTCGTTTTAAATTTAATCTTCTAAATCAAACAGTTAAACTGAAACTTTTCATTTAAAATGTTGAATTACAAACCTAACCTGTGCAATCACTGCTACTGCGACAATTTATTATAAATTTTTAAGTAATTTTTACAATTGTAATTACTTACACTATATGTTAATGATGTTAATTACTTTTTATTTTTTCTTTCAAGTGATACAAATTAATCTGCCTCGAAAATTTAACAAAAATATATCTTCTATGTGAAAAGAGTGAAAATATATTTCTGTTATTTTTCACTCTTGAATACATTTATCAACAAAATTTTTCATGACAAATAAAATATAGAGTTCAAATTCTTAATAATGACATTTTAAAAATATTTCTAATCCATATTAAACATTAGTAACCTCGCAATTTATGATTCAGTGCTTAATATGTTACCGGCGTTGAGAATATCTGCTATAAACTTGCGGAACAGTAAAACACGTTTCTTTTTTATCGTGTCAAAACAATCCTTCACAAGACAATGCTCAACTAAAGTTCTTCTCAAGAGATTGAAAGTTCCACCAAAAGGTTTTAGTCAATTTGGAATTGTTCAACAATATGACTTTCATACTTCCCAACCACGATGTATTCCACCGATGTTGGCATTGCTTATTCGACCAATTGTTCAAATTGGAGCCTTTTTGTTTGGACGAGCATTTAAGAAATGGTGGAAGAAAAAGACACCTGAAGAACGACAAGCTTATTTAAATTGGTTCATCAAAAGAAGAAAATCATTTTATGGCAAGTAGTTTGCGTTAGGTAAAATTTACCCTTAAAGAATTCATATTTTATATATTTATTTTATTTTACTACTTTGATCATTTATTGTTTTGACCATCAAGTGTCTTGGCTTTGACAAATACAATTCTTTTTATACTTGTACAAAATATGTGTACGTCCGCATGAAAAGGGCCCACTTTGTCGGTTTTATTTTAGGAGATATTCACGATTTTCTTTAAAAAATTCAAATTTTCGATTTTTTTTTATTGCTGAAAAACAAAATATGGAATATGCTCTTTCGAATCATGTAATTATTATAACCTTGTCGTAATTAAAAACACGTTAAAATCTTATTTTTATTTTTTAATTAACATAGGACCTAATAGAACATTTGAACTTTAAACTCGTTTTTCTCGAAATTAGGTTTTTGACACTTCCAACTTTGAACCCTTTCAACTTGGCTAATTTTTCATCTATCTCATATAGATAAGTCCAATAGTGCCAAAGTGGGCCCTTTTCATGCGGACGTACACATATGAATTTTACAATAAGTAAAATAGCCTGAAAAAATTCACAAAATCCAAGATTTTCTGAATTTTTTTACATTTTTAGGAACTTTTATACACTTTTAATTTTTAAAATTTAACTGATTTCAACCTATTTTCTTCCCTAAGCAATTTTCACATTTTTAATTGAAAGATGTAAATGATAAGAAAAATAATAAAAAAATGTATTTGCAATTCTCTTACATCTTCAAATAATTTTCCTGCTTTCATTTCTTTTAAAATATTCAATTTCTATTTTCTACTTATTTTTTTCTACTATTTTATTTACTTTTATTGCCTAAATAATTAATTACTGTAATTTTCGAATTTCTAAGATATTTAAAAAGAATGCTATGAAGATTCTGAATTATTTTTAATCACTTAAATGCAATTTTTTGCAAAATGTGATTCTTGAGAGTTTTAACAAACATATTTTCTTTTACAATCTTATAGTCATTTATTTTCTGTGTGAAATAACTTTTGATGTAGGATTAAAAACAAATTGTTTATTTCAGGTTTTCTTGGATTTTTCGTCTTTGCGCTGTTCGTTTATTATGTAAATCATTTGCAAGTCGACCCAATAACAAAACGAGCACGGTTCATAATTTTCTCTAAAGATCAACAAGAAGTATTAGCAAAATTAACTCTTCAAATGGTATGTAGAGAATTAATCAAGTGATTGTTACAAAATAATGCTTAATTGAATTACTGAGAATTAATATTGTTACTAATATACTAATAAAGAAACTATTCTTCAATATTTTTAACTCTTTTGTAAACATTAAAAAATAGAAGCAACAAGATTTTTGAACTTTCCAAGTAACAAAAAATCTAAAAAATTTACTTTTACGCTTTCTCGATTATACAAATATAACAATCACAATTAAAATAAACTATTTTTTCTAAGCATTTAGAACAGAATAAAGGACATATAGTGCCAGAGATGCATCCTGCGTACTTAAGGGTCATTAGGATAATTAGAAGGTTGTTAAGTGCGAACATGGATTTGCAATCCTTACAAGACAAACAATGGAGTCTCACGATAGTAGATGGACCATTAAAAAATGCCTACGTTCTTCCGGTAAAAAAATTTTAAAATTCATAAACCAATACTTTCACGAACAAATTTTATTTTTATAATTATTTTAAAGAAATAATTATCGTCAAGTGCATAACGCTCATAGCAAACACGATTTAAAAAAACCCATTATGTTTTATTCTTCATTATAAATTCTATTCACTTATTATAACTTTATTTCTGATTATTTAAAAAATGTTAATATTTTTAAATTTACGATTTTTATTTAAAATATTCTGCGTTCGTGTTAAAAAATCTTCAATTTTTCAAAAATGGAATTTTTAAAAATATATTTCAAAATATTTTGTTATGTTTTGTTTGTTTTGAATGTTGTTATTAAACAAAATTCTGTTTTAATAATTCTAGATTAATTGTTTTTAAAAATAATTTTCTTAATAACTTATGAATTTGAAATTAAGTAACATTGTTGATCAGTTGGTGCTTTATGCAGGTTTTTCCTTAATTTTTTAATATATTAAAAAATAAATAAAAACACTGACGCATAAGTTGAAACGCTATTTTTTAGCTACTAAACTTATGAATTTATCTTGATAATGGTAATAATTTATAGTATTTCAGATATTTGTATATTACAATAATTTTAGTTACCTATTTTAAATTTATTTAGAGGTTAAGATTAATCAATTTAATTTTTTCAATATTCAGTTTTTAAAACTTTAAACTATTTAAATAAAGTATAAATTTAATATTACAATTTTTAAATATTTAAAAATTAAATAAAAATAAAGAGTAAAAATGAATTTTATAATGTTACTATAAATTAGAATTTTAAAAATTGATTACTCTTTTAAATGAAAAGATTAAGTAAATTTAATCTTTAATTTAAGTCGAAATTCAATTCTAATAATTAGATTTATTCATTAAATAAATTTATCAAAATAATTTTTAAATGCAAATTAAATGTTATAAAATTTTAACTATCATTCAAAATTTAATTAATTCAATTGAGAGAACCTTCTTTTCATTCATAAAATAAACCAATAATTAAAAAGAAAAATTTAATTTTGAAAACTTCAATTTTTAAAAATTTAATTGGAAATAAAAATAATAATATAATAATTGGGATAATTATAGATATTTCTACATCAAAAATTAAAAAAATTAAACTTTTAGACTCGTTTAAAATATATTTAAATAAAATTGTAAATTATTTAATTTTTAAATATTTTTTTCTTCAATTTTGGCAATAATTCCAAAAATTTGGATTTTCGCGTGCTGGATCTACTGCTTTTATAATCTACTGCTGTTTTATAAATTGAAAAAGAATGCGGACTTTTTTCTTCGTCTTTTTTGCTATTAATGCTCTACATTAGATCATTGTAAAAAACACAGAAATTTGAAAGATTGTTTCATTTTTCTGAAATTTTGGACAATTATGTATTTTCAAAAAACATGGTCAAAAATCTTTAAAAACTTAAGAAAATGATTAAGAAGAATTAAGGAAATTATTGGTCATTAGAGTTAAGGAAATAAGCAAATTTAAGCCTATTTACAATTTCATATTTAATTACAATTTCCAGGGAGGCAGTATTTTCGTTTTCATGGGAGCATTGAAACTGGTTGAAAATGACGACCAATTGGCAATCATTCTAGCTCACGAAATGGCTCATGAACTTTTAAACCACTCGGTAATAATATTTTTTATTGAAAAATAACTTTTTATATAAAATAATAATTTTTTACGCACAGGAAAATAATTATGCACATGGGAAAATAATTTTGCAAATGGGAAAATAATTTTGCACATTGGAAAATAAGTTTTCCCATAGAAAAATAATTTTTTACATACTAAAATATTTTATAAAATAGAAAAAATAATGCATAGAAAAAGAAATTCATAGAAAAATAATTTTTTTTTCATAGGACTAGAATTAAAATATATTTCAAATGTATTTAATAAAGAATTTCTCGAACAATTTTTAAAAATAAGATACAACTATATAAAGACAATGTAAAAATGTTTCAGATGGAACAAGTTTCACGTGGATTTATTTTGGACATCATTTTAGCTTTGCCGATCGCTCTCTTGTGGGCTTTTTTTCCAGACATAGTAGCAGCAACTTTTCAAATTTTAGGACAATCTGTGATAAATATATTTCACAATTTGCCCTACAGTAGAGCCTTAGAAAGTGAAGCTGACGACGTTGGATTAATCCTAGCTGCAAAAGTAAGAGTTATTGATTTTTGTGAGTTAACACAATCCTCTTCGTTTCACAAATCAATTAAAATTTTTTTTTTATTTGCAATATAACCAAGAGCCCACGAGCAATAAAGGCCATTAAAGGGCAATACAATCGAAAATTACTTTAAAAGAAAAGAAGAAAAGATTAAATTAAATAGTTATAAATTATAAAACTATGTTATCGTTTCTTTCTATTTAAGTGTTTAATTTTTCTCACACTTTTGAAATTTTATTTCAAACTAAAGGAATTAATTAAAAAAGGAATTACCAAATTAGAGGAATATGATTTTTACTACTTTCACTATGTTTACTACTTATTATTATTTTTTACTAACTAGTAATAACTCACTATAATTTATTTTCGTAGGCATGTTTTGACGTACGAGAAGCGGTAGTTTTTTGGGGAATGATGAGAATGCTGACGGAATTAAAAATAGAAAAGGATTTACCTCCTATTTTGTCAACCCATCCGGATCATGGTGATCGAGAAAAACATTTAAATGATTTAATACCTAATGCCATTGCCTTAAGAAATAACTTAGGGGTGTGTATTTATCGTTTTCTTACTTCAAATTTACAATTTCTTTAAAATTACATATCAAAAACTAAACTTATTATTTATTTACTTTCATTTCTTCTGCTTTCATTTTTATTGACTTTCAAATATATTTTTTTATATCTTTCTATATCTTTTTTTCTTTTTTCAGTGCTCTTATCTAGATCCCAGAGATCCAAGGAATAGATTTTATATGCGCACGAAGAAAGATCATGAAAGGTATTTCCAACAACGAGGAATTACTAGTTCATGATCTTTTAATGAAATTCGAAAGTTAGCTTTCTTTAACTACATATGTATTGAGAAACTAAAAAAAATTGTCTGGTTAAATTATTTCTAGTTAAAATAAACAGAAAGAAAGATTGACTTGAATTTCTAATTAAGGTTTTATGGTTAAAGTAATTCTTGTTAAAAATTCTAGTTGAAATGTCTCGTTAAATGATTCTGCATAAAAATTTTATTAATATGGTAGCATGAGACCTTCGTCTTTAAATCTTTTCTCAGCATGGTAAAAGTTTGAATAATTTGTAAAAGGATCAGAAATATGGTTATGATAAATAACTAGAATAACTATTTCATTTGGTTAAAAAAATAACCAGAAACTTTTAACCAGAATTTTCAACTAGAATTTCTGGTTAAAATAGCCAGAATTTAAACCAGGTATTTTTAACCCGAAATTATAATACTTTTAACCAGAAAAAATAGTAAGGGTGTAATGTTTTTTTCTGGTTGGAATAACCAGAAGTTGTTTTAACCAGGCAATTTTTTTCAGTTCAGACATACATGCGTTAATCAGTAATTGACGTCAGTTTAGTCGCTCGTTCGCGATTAAACGTTCAAAGATTTAATCATAAATTTAACGCCGAATCGAACAGATAGTCGAAACAAAAGTTCATACGCATTATTGGTATTATTTTTAAATAAAACATAATCCTCTAATGAAATTAATTTTTAACAATATTTCTGACAATTACAATTAATAACAATAACAATTGTTCTATTTCTAATGAAATGAATCTTTAAAATTTACTCAGGTGAAAAAAAAATAAATTTGTTTGAAATAGAATTTGTCACATTTCCAGTACATAAAAGAAAATATTACACGAGCATTTTGTATATATTTTGTATTGAAACGCACAATTGTAACACATTTCTTTCGACTATGCGATTCTTTGTTAACTGAAGTTGGTGAAATTGTCCCTCGATTATGTAAAATCTTGTAAAAATGTTTTTTAAAAGAAATTTTGCTTCTACGATTTAAATGCATTGTTAATTGGTTTGTTTTATTTATTTAGAATATAATATATAGTTTTACAAAAATGTTAATGTTATATTTATTAAATCATTTATTAAATAATTATAACATCCATTAACTAGTATTTATTTATTATTTGTATTATTATTTGTGACACGATCTGAAGCATCTGAAGCATTTGAAATTAGGTTATGTTTGCTGACAGTTTTAACCAGTCTTAATTAATGCTTTCTTTTTAATTGTTTGCAACGAAAAAAAGTTTTTCTTGAATAGCTTTTCTGTATTCTGTCGAGAAAAACTGTTTTTGTCTGCAAATAATTAAAAGAGAAGCATTAATTAAGTCAAAACTGTCAGCAAACTAACCTAATTTAATACTTGTAAAATCCCTTTCTTCAGATCGCGTCACATATATATTAAATGTAATGTTTTGTGAAATATCTTTAAAACTAAAAAAAAAACGTTTTTGATTTATTTACATACGAGTTTAACCCATTATACATGATTTATACAACAAAAAAGAAAAGCATAAATCATAGAAAAAATTATTATTATAAAAATTAAATTTTAAATTGCGTTTTGTATCTCTAGTAAATTTATTTTAAATCAAATTTTACTGGCTGTAAATCTAATTTCCGTTTTTTATCATATTTTTTTTAGTTCAAATATAATAATATTCTTATTTCTTGTGTGACATTATTTTACTCACAAGTGTGTACTGTTTTTTTAATAACAAATTATTTTTATTACTTTTAAAAAAAATTAATAATACTATTATCCAATGCGCGTAAAGTCTCTTCTCGTGAAGCGTCACATATCTCAGATAATATTATATATTCTAATAAAATAAAAAAGTGATTACTATGTACATTTTAATAACATTAACTAAATAAACTAGTAGAATCAATTATCTAAGTTGTTATCCGAACCAAGACACTAGTAAAGTCAACCAAACAAAACTAGTAATCCTTATTTTATCCTTTTTTTTATTGCTGAAGCTCAAACAATTCAGATAACCAGAAGATTAAAGAAATAGAATTTCGAAACGCATTATCAAAAGAAAAATTTATTCTAGGATTGTAATTACTTAAAACCTTCGTAAACTAATATTTATGTAATGATTAAAAAAAAAATTTTGAAATAAAGTCAAAATTAAAGATTGGATCTCTATTTAAATGAATAGAATCAAATGCTTTATTTGTCTAAAAAGCGGTTCGGATCTTCGCGAATCCGAAAAACTGATTCCGGAAAGCGGGTTCCTACTGTAATTATGGTAATTATAATTACCTACACCGTTTTTTAATTTTTGTATTATAAACAGAATATTGAGGTTATGTCGATAGACATTATTAAAATATTAGCATTGTACACAAAAGATCCGATTACTTCATAATTACAAGAGAAAACCCTGATTAATTCTTAATCACATTTTAAAAGAAAGTCAATAAATTTCCAAGAAAAGCAGATATTTTTCCATACAGAATTTCGCGTATCAAGTTCAATGACGTCAGGATTGGGAATCCAGATGAAACTCCACCTTCAATTTGTGAAAAGCAGAAGAAAAATCAAACAAGTATATTACAATGTCTATAAATATTTTTATTTTTTTTTTATAATAAAAAAAAGCGACAATAATGTTCTTAATAGTCTCGTAAGTTTTTATTTATAATAAATTTCATTTATCAATAAAAGTAATGAATATACTTTTCGAGCAACCCATCCCTGTATCGTCCGTTTCGTGCTTTCTCGTTGTCTTGTCAATTTTTGTCTTCGTGGTCACTTGGAATTCGTTTTTTATTCTTATTTCGCATCTCGTGTTATATCGCGTACAGTAGAAAGAAAAACCAGTGATTAGTTTAATCTTTTTTCACGTTTTCTTATTTTAAAGAGTCAAAATTTATTGCAAAAATGACGACTCGCATGGAAAAAGAACGTACCAAACAAATTCAAGACAAATGTCAAAACTTGCTTAATCAGATGCTTCGCGATGAAGACAACAAGTATTGTGTTGATTGTGATGCCAAAGGTGTGTGATATTTTCAAGTATTTTTTGTTCAAATAATCATTCCCACACAAATCGGAAAATCGACCCTCCCTCCGGCTTCTTGGTCCTTTTGACTTAACGACCTAATTCCTTGACAGGATTTACTGATTTTTAATCTATTTTGTCTAATCGTTTGACTAAGTGTTTATTGATTCTTCTATTCATTCTTTAAAGCTTAAACGTCATCATTGACATCTTTGCGAATCTATAATGCATACAAGATGTATTTTTAAACCCTTATTTTTTATTTGGCTTCACTAAAAAGCATTTTTTTATGTAAAGTTTTTATGATTGTTGTTGAATCACAAATAATTCATTTCGATCTAGGGAGGTTAAGAAGAAACAAAAATATTTTCGTCATTTTTAATTGTCAGCGACGACAATGTTTTTAAACGTTAAATTATATTTTTATTCAATTAGTACGTATTTCGGTTTATAGAAAACCTGTTTCATTTACATTTCGATTTTAACCACAAAGTATTGTTAATAATTTTACAAGTTTAAATCAATTTTCAAGCCACAAATAGTTAAGTATTTAATAATTATTATTAATAATTATTGTTAATAATTATTGTTAATAATTCTTGTTAATAATTCTTGTTAATAATTCTTGTTAATAATTCTTGTTATTAATTAATTATTCATAATTGAACTTAATTTCATAAACATAGATTTTCGACTATTCATCTTAATTTGATATTTATTTTATTTTCTCATAAATCAATTTATTAATTAATGTTATTTCAATAATTTAAAGTCATTGAAATATCATTAATTTAATCTATCCCATTTATTAAATATTTATTTTCAAATAATATTTACTGCTTAATTAAAACCTTATTTCCTTTAATCAAGTTTTTTCCATATTTTATTTAAAGAAATGTATTTTTAAATATCGAAAGGTTAAATTGATTTTTTATTGCATAACTGCACTTTGTCTCTAACTGATGTTGATATGGAGATTGATAATTGCAACTTATCTTTTTTTTCGAATAAAAACATTTTCCGCCCACTGTTTTTTTTTCAATATACGTTTCGTAGGAAGAGAAATCTTGGTCTTAATTTTGTATATTAAATTTTCGATGCGTTTTTTATGCTAGAATTTTTCATTTTCAGGACCGAGATGGGCAAGTTGGAATTTGGGAATATTTTTGTGCATCCGTTGTGCAGGAATACACAGAAATTTGGGCGTTCACATAAGCAAAGTAAAATCAGTTAATTTAGACACATGGACTCCAGAGCAAGTTGTCGTAAGATATATTTATTTTTTAAATTAATTAAACTTACAATTGTTAGGATTGATTTTGAGTATCAAAATTTTGCTCCAACTGATTAACTTAAGTTTTATAATAATGATAATAATAATAATAATAATAATAATAAAGTATAATAATTAAATATAATAATTATATTAAAATTAAAAGAAATACAAATAAGGATCGTTAAGATAAAAACTCTGCTATTTATTTGTATTATATCAAATTTATTTTTATAGTTTTAATAAAAAGTTACAATTACATCCAATATTTGAGACATTTACAAATTTTTAAATTTTTTAGAGTCTACAGCAAATGGGAAATTCCAGAGCTAGAGCAGTATACGAAGCAAATTTGCCAGACAGTTTTCGCAGACCACAAACTGACGGTAGCCTCGAAAATTTCATTCGTGCAAAATACGAACATAAAAAATATATTGCCAGAGAATGGGTTCCTCCGACATTGCCGAAGGTACAAAAACATATTACTAAAAAAATTAATTATTCATTAACTCTCAAGAAAAGAGAAGTAATTTCTTCATGAATCACTGCATAAACTTTCTTAATTTTCTGTTATTATTTACTTAATTATTTATTACTATTTTATTTTATGAATTTTTGAACAGTTTTCAAAAAAGAAAATGTGTATAATAAAAAAACGTATATTTTTTTGTTAGGCCTGTGGAGTAAACGAAGTTGAAGTCCACAAGGCAGGGTGTCTACTAACCGGGAAAACCGAGAAATAACTGGGATTTTTATTTAACCGGGAAATAGCCGGGAATTTTTTACCAAACCGGGAAATTTTTAAAAACTTAAAGTCCTTTTTTTCTGTTTATAAATAAAATGTT
>WNHD01004521.1:0-17262 GCA_011057455.1 Ganaspis sp. Gsp50 | reverse complement strand
AATATTTTGAAGTATTTTTAAATATTTGGAGTATTTTGAAGTAATCTGAAGTATTATTGTTGAAAAATTATTAAAAAAATTTTTATTGAAAATTAGAGGAAAAATATTTGATTTTAGGTGATTTAGGGGATTTTCTTAAAAAAAAAAAGGGGATTAGGTAAAGAAGGGGACGAACTGTGATCCCTGTAAATAATACAAATAATGATCATTAATTAATAATAAATTCAAACAATGATCGTTAATAAATACAAATAATTATCGTTAATAAATAATACAAATAATTATCATTAATAATTAATAAATCCAAATATTCAATTATTAATAAGTTAAAAATATCCATTAAATTTATAATGTGCTTTTGTAAAAAGTACAATGTACTTTTTAATATAATATACTTTTTAACATGTATTTTTTAACATAATGTACTTTTTAACATAATGTACTTTTTAACGTAATGTACTTTTTAACATAATGTACTTTTTAACATAATTTACTTTTGAACACAATGTACTTTTTAACACTTTTTGCTTCCTCATAGGAAAAATTGTTTAAAATTGTTTAAAATATCACCTTGATTAAATTAAGGCCCCGAGTTTCGTCCGAGCCAAGTTCGAATTTTTTGCTTGAAGGTAAAAATGCTAATAGTTCCTTGGTGATGCCAAGATGTCCTTCTAGAACGGCTTCGTCGATTTGAGTGTCTCCTGTTCCTTTGACATTGTCCCGGATTTTTTTTAGCCAAACTATTTCGGTGTTTAGGAGATTTTCAACAGTGATAATTGGACACTTGGAGCAGTGAGCGTAATTTAGAAGGCGACAGAGTAGTTGAAAGTACTCGTGGCTTTGTTTAGCGTTTTCCATGACGGTTGTGTTTAAGACTGTAAAGAGTAGAGTTATTGAAAACTGGAGAGGCTGATGTCCATTGCTGCACCAGGTCGATATTGGAAGAAATTGTTCAGCGGCCGCAATTCGAACTGCTCTTGAAGTGCTCAATAAAACAAGATCTATGAAAAATTTCTGCCAAATTCGCTCTTTCGTCAAAATTTCCAACGCCGAGGGATTCAGAACTAGAGCGATTGTCAAAACTTCTAGCGCCTCTTTGCACACTGGAATAGTAAAAGAGTAGAATAGTAATTAGTAAAAGTACAATTTATTGTATTTGTTGTTTTATCGTGTATTTCATTATGCAAGAAAATCAAACACGATTAGTAACAAGTCATTAAACAATTTATTACAATTTATTATTGTGTACAATTTTAAAATAATTTATGTACAATTTATTATTATTTAGAGATTTGAGGGTGCGAAATTTAATAGTTTCCATATTATGGTTTAAATAAATGTAAGCTATTTGAATCAAAATTAATTTAAACTATAAAGAATAAAAATTAATTTAAACTACGTGAATAAAAATTAATTTAAACTATATGAATAAAAATTAATTTAAACTATATGAATAAAAATTAATTTAAACTATATGAATAAAAATCAATTTAAACTATATGAATAAAAATTAATTTAAACTATATGAATAAAAATTAATTTAAACTATTTGAATAAAAATTATTTTAAACAAAATTTAACAAAAATTAATTTAAACTATATGAATAAAAATTAATTTAAACAAAATTTAACAAAAATTAATTTAAACTATATGAATAAAAATCAATTTAAACTATTTGAATAAAAATTAATTTAAACAAAATTTAACAAAAACGAGATTAATCGTTTAAAATAGAAGTATAAAAGTTTCTATTACTCTTAATGAATAAATTAGTTTATAAAACTTAAATTTAAATCGAAAGTAAATCCTAATACTTAAGATTTATTCATAAGTAAATTAAAATAATTTTTAAATGCAAATTAAATGTCAAACTTTAATCATTGGAAATAATTTAAAGTAATTATAAGTATTTTAAATATTTTGATGCTTTTTTTTAATATTTTGAAGCAGTTCTAAATATTTTGTAGTGTTTCGAAGTAAATTAGCAGTATTATTATACTTTAAAAACATTTAAAAACACTAAAACTTTTAAATCTGTTTAAAATTTATTTAACAACTAAAATGCTAATATTTGTAAATACTTTGAAATATTTTGAAGTCTTTTAAAGTATTATGAAGTACTTTTAAGTATATTCCAATAATTTGAAATATATCTTCAATTGTTTTTGAATTGTCAGAAGTATTCAAAAATATTTTGATGTATTGGGAAGTATTTGGAAATAGTTTAAAGTTATTTTAAGAATTTTTAAACATTTTGATATATTTTTTAAAAGTTTGAAGAATTCTTAAATATTTTGAAGTATTTTGAAGTACTCAGAAGTATCGTAATACTCTCTGAATATTAAGAAAAATTTAAATTTTGTATTCTGTTAATACTTTTTTTTTATTCTTACAATACTGAAATTATTAAATAATTTAAAATATTTTGAAGCATTGGTAAGTATTTGGAAACAGTTAAAAGTAATTCCAAGTATTTTAAATATTTTGAATAATTTTTAAATAATTTGAAGTATTTTGAAGTATTTTGAAATCTCTTAAAGTATTTTGAAGTCTTCTGATGTATTTTGAAGTAATATAAAGGATTTTGAAGGATTTTTAAACGTTTAAGTATTTTTAAGTATTTTAAAGTATTTTAAAGTAATTTCAAGTATATTTAAATGTTTGTAAGTATTTTTAAGTGTTTTTAAAGTAATTTTAAGTATATTTAAATGTTTGTAAGTATTTTGAAGTGTTTTTAAATATTTTGAAGTATTTTAAAATATTTTGTAGTATTGGGAAAGATTTTGAAGAATTGTGAGGTATTTTTAAATAGTTTAAAGTAATTTTAAGTATTTTAAATATTTTGAAGGTTTTTTAAATATCTTGATCTATTTTTTAAAAGTTTGAAGAATTTTTAAATATTTTGAATAATTTTGAAGTAGTCAAAAGTAATATAAATATTAATAAAAATAAAAATGTTAAATTTTTTATTAACTCTAATTATTAATTCTAATACTTTATTTTTTATACTTACAATACTAATATTTTTAAACACTTTAAAATAGTTTGAATCATTGGGAAATATTTGGAAATAGTTAAAAGTAATTTTAAGCATTTTGAATAGTTTTTAAATAATTTGAAGTATTTCGAAGTATTTTAAAGCATTTTAAAGCAATATAGAGGATTTTGAAGCATTTTAAAGTATTTTAATGTAATTTTTAGTAAACTTAAACATTTGTAAGTATTTTTAAGGATTTTAAAATATTTTTGAGTATTTTAAAAGATTTAGAAGAATCTTTAAATATTTTGAAGTAATCTGAAGTATTTTATAGTAGCTTCAATTACTTTTAATTTTTTTAAAGAACTTTTAAGTATTTTTAAACATTTTGAAGTATTGTGAATTTTTTTCTGTAGAAAAAAAAGTATTAAATTTCAGTAAAACTTAATAAACAGCAAAAAGTAAAGAATAAAGAAAAAAAAAATTTCCACGATATAAATGATAATTCCTTGAGATTTCCACGATTCCATAAGGAATTTTGAAATTCCACGAGAATTCCAGGTTTTCCATATTTTCCAGAGTTGTAGAAACCCTGAATTTTTAAAGATTTCAAAAAATGCTTTTAATTTAAAAAAATATTTTTTTAATAAAAATATTTTACTTTTTAATAAAGTTTATAATAATAAACTTTATTAAAAAGTACCTATTCTTTAAAATTTCAGAATAATTGACTAGATTAAAATGTAAAGAATTGAAATTTGGTTAACATTTTACAAGGGTATAATGAATTGCAAAGTTGAATTAAACACAAATATGTTTAAAAACACTGATTATTTTAACGTTTCAAGTCTATTTTTAAAGGTTCCTTTTTTAAAGAATAGGAATTTCACGTGCAAATAAAAATTAATCTTTGTAAATTCATAATTTAAGAATTTCCTGCATAATTCTCGAGTATTTTAACGCGCGTATAATTTGCTAGAACATATATAATAATAATATAATTATACATGATTATAACTCGATTAAATCACGAAAAAAGTAAGAAATCAAAATTTCTAAACTCCTAATCATTATAAAAAAATTACGAAAAACTTCATACCTAGAACGTCGTTATTATCCGGAAGTCTTTGCTCCTTTTGATTGATTTCGTGCAAAGCGTGCAGATCTTCAGTCGACGAATTAATATTATTCAAATTGCCCGTGGAAGCCGCCCAGGCGAGTCTGATAATCGCCCTTATGGTTGCAATGTCAGGTAATTCCCAGGAAAGCGCTTGTGTGAATAACTGTCGGCATTTGTCAGTGCCAATTTTGTCCATCACCAACTGGAAGGTCAAAACCTGAGCCAAGTGACTAGCCACATTTCTCAACATGTATTCCGTGTTCTGATTTGGCACACTTATCAAAGCTTGCTTCAAAACCGCCAGTGAAATTCTACTCTTCTGTACCTGCAAATCTCTGCTTTCGGAAAAATTGCCCTGATCCTCTTCATCCATCGCGAGAACAATCACATTAGCCACGACAGTTAACAAAAGCTTGCAAAGTTTCAGAACAGTGAGATAAGCAGACCTCTTCGTAGTCTCATCAGCGTTGGGTAAAAATTTATTCTTCGTCAACATTTCAAGGATAACCCCAGCTTCTCCACTTTTAATGAAATGATTCTGGAAGTCGATGGCTTTCTCTGACATTGGATCTAGCGCGGGCATCAGCAGAGTGTAAAGGACTTCTAAATTGTACAAAACCTGATTGGGAGAGGCGGTAAAAAATAGAGTATCGACACTGGTCGCTTGTTCATTGCACTGTGGATTTTCGGAAGGTTCGTCATCCATGTAATGACTGAAAAGCCACTGCAATCGAGTGACAGTGAGCGTATCAGGCGGGACTAATTGTAATAAATTCCTAGCCCCATCTCTGAGTTCAGCGTGCTGGAGACTGCAGCCCAAGTCGGCGAGTTGGAAGAAAAAGCTAGCGTATTGTGGCGTCTCTGACATGACGACACCTGGTAAATTATTTTCCGCTCCCAGATTCGGCGCGTCGTAGGGCGAACTCGTGGAACTGTCAGAGCTGCTATCAGGCGAGCTGGCGACGTTGGTGTTGACCTGACTGAGTTTTGCCGAAAGAGTAGTTTTATCCCTCAAAGGTATTTGCGAGAGAAGTTTCCTGTCATCGGCCTGTTCAAGAGATTCTCCGTTTATAAAAAGATCCAATTTAACATTGGACCCACTCGCTTTGATTCTTCTCAAAATTTGTCGTCTCAAGGACGCTAGAGTGTCATTACTGTGAGTAAGAATATCAATATCATCAGTGCTTCTCCCAGGATTAACAAATCGAATAATAAGTGTGAGATTCTTGCCCCGTGCTGCTCTGTGCAATGGTAAAATTTTCCTTTCCCCATTGAACGCTGTATCACACTCATTGATATACTCTTGAAGAACTTTCATAACTCGGCACAATTTCATCGCTTCAATTTTGATCTCATTAACTCGCTGTTCAAGTCGTTCGTCCTTGCCGTGCAACAGGAGTTGCTCCAAAATAGTAATAGCATCAAAGTGCACTTTCAATCTATCCATACACTCGATTATGTAATTTTCATGAAAAACAAGAATCGAGGATTGTAATCTTGGACCTAGGTTAGTGTTCACTTCTTTGAGAAGTTCGATGCCACGAAGAGCTATTTCTTCAGGGCTGTTAGTGACAACTCGCCAAAGATATTCCGTCCCGATTAAATCCACATCGTCCATCAGGAAGGTTCTTCTTTTTTGCTTGAGCTTTCCTTCTTTTGAGTTCACTGCTTTGAAAAACCTCTCGAAACACTTTATTCCACTTTCAGTGAGAAGAGTTGGATCCAGTTGGAGAATATTATTCTCGAAAAAGTCTTTATTGATGGATGGGTCCAAATCTGGCTCTTCGCCCATTAGTTTCGAAAACCATTTAAAACAGGCCTCACGATCCGAAGTAAACACTGCCTGTTTCGCCAAACATTGCCAAATTTGCTTCGCCTGGTCTGCACACAACCACAATTGTCCATCCTGAAACAAATTTCGAATTTATCGCTTGATTGAAATTTGCAATTGATTCAAATTTGCACTTGATACAAATTTGTACTTGATTCAAATTTGCAATTGATACAAATTTGTACTTGATTCAAATTTGTTCTTGATTCAAATTTGTAATTGATTAAAATTTGTACTTGATTCAAATTTGCAATTGATTCAAATTTGCAATTGATCCAAATTCGCACTTGATACAAATTTGTACTTGATTCAAATGTGCAATTGATTCAAATTTGCAATTGATACAAATTTGCACTTGATTCAAATTTGTACTTGATTCAAATTTGCAATTGATTCAAGTTTGCACTTGATTACATTTTTACTTGATTCAAATTTGCAATTGATTAAAATTTTTAACTTGATACAAATTTGTACTTGATTCAAATTTGCAATTGATTCAAGTTTGCACTTGATTCAAATTTGCAATTGATTCAAGTTTGCACTTGATTCAAATTTACAATTTTCCTGAACAATTTTGTTCGATTTTAAATTCATTTTACAATTCGAAACTAATGAATAATTCGATATCATCGCCATTATTATGAAGAATAATAATAATAATAATAATAATAATAATAATCATAATAATAATAATAATAATCATAATAATAATAATAGTTTTTGTATTATTTCAATTTTTCAATCTTAATAAACCATTTTAATCGATTGTAATCAATAGCGATTTTGAGTGACTCAAACAGAGTAGAACAAATGGAAATAACAACCCACCTTTAACAGAAACCTTAAAAAATTGAGTCTTTCTTGGACTTGTATTATGTGATTATATCGATTATCTGGCATGAAAGTGTTAGCGTCGATTTCCGGATTTTCTTTCACCAACTGTGCAACTTTTTCCATATAAGAAGTCAAACTGTTTGTCACCAGAATTACAACCGTATGCTGATTTTGTAAACGTTCTATCACCTCTTGCCTGTAAACAAAAGTACCAATTATTACAAAAGTTCTAAATACACGTTTTTATATTGTCCACGTAATTGTTTATATAATTGTTTGTGTAATTATTTACGTGATTGTTTACGTAATTGTCTACATAACTATTTACATAATTGTTTATGTGATTGTTTACATAATTGTTTATGTAATTGTTTATGTGATTGTTTACATAATTGTTTATGTAATTGTTTACATAATTGTTTGATTGTTCACATAATTGTTCACATAATTGTTTATGTAATTGTTTACATAATTGTTTATGTAATTGTTTACATAATTGTTTATGTAATTGTTTACATAATTGTTTACATAATTGTTTAACTTTCCGAATTTTATGAACGAATATCAGAATTAGGTTTTGATACAAAAATTGAATAACGTCGACAAAATATGATTTTTCTTGTTTTCCGGTTACCTATAAAAAGCATGATGACTTCGTTGACTGTGTCCCATATTAGGATTAGGCTCGTAAAGGCAGCAAATTTCGCGAATTTGTTTTAAAGCAGGGAGTGCCCACTTGTCGCCACTTTTCAATTCTTCGACGCATTTATCAAGCCAGGTTGTCTTTTGAGCATCTCGTTCTTGCGAGCAAGAGTAGTCCAAAATCTTGACATGAGCATTCAACGCCTGGTCCATAATCTCAGTAGGAACTTCATCAGAATGTGCCAAGTTCCAAAACAGCATTAAAACCTAAACAAAAAATCAGTGCCATCAGTTTTTCCATTTTAGTTTTAACAAAGGATAATTAATTTCTTTTAAGCGAGTGTAATTAACTTTTTCAAAGCTTCAACTTTTTTATAGCTTTAACTTTTTTAAAGCTTTAACTTTCTTGTAGCTTTAACTCTTTTAAAGCTTTAACTTTTTTAACTTTAACAAGTTAAAAACAAATAAATAACAAACCTTATGCGCCATAACTCCATCCTTATCGTCTTCAGCCAGTCGACGAATCAACTCTAAAAGCTTCTCTCGTTGTTTTTTATTGGCAGTTCTCCAACTCGACTGAAACAAAAAGTCTCGTCAGTTTTTATTCACCCTAATGTCCAATATTAGAACCGGAATCCTCAAAAGATTGATAAAAACCGATAATCTAAAACGATACAAGTGCGATCCAAGAATTTAGTTTTCGCAAAACGATTCCAACTTTGGTCTTTAAAACTAGAATTTCAAACATAATTTGAAACTTGCTTTGAAACTACAATTTCAAAATTGGTTCTACGACTTCAAACTTGGTTTTTAAAACTACGATTTCAAAATTGGTTCTACGATTTCAAACTTGTTTTTTAAAACTATGATTTCAAAATTGGTTCTACGAATTCAAACTTGGTTTTTAAAACTACGAGAAGGAAATTGTTGGCCAAACGAGTCAGTAAAAGAAAAATGATTAGCAAAAATGGTAAAATTTGTACCTGGAAACATTCGAAGAGATGATCAAGTTGTTCTGGACTAAAATCCCAGGCCAGTTTTGCCAACAAGTCATGCACATTTTTAACAATTGCTTCGTGCTTTCCAGCTTGAGCTGCCCAAACTGCATCTAAATCTTGAAGAGTAAGAGCTCGTTCCTTGATTATAAAACGTAGAATTTTTTCCAATTTCTCCACATATTGTGGTTGATGCAGTGAATCTCTTAAAACAATCTCTAGTACCGAATTATCTTTAATCCATTTCTGAAAAATTGCCAAACAAAAATTTTAAAATCAGTGAATTGAACAATTTAGATTTTGAATAATTATAATAACAACAACTGAAATAAATAAATAAAATGCATGGGACAAGTCATTGAAATAAAATAAAAATAACATGTAAGAGGCTGAATAAAATTATTATAGTAACAAAAGTAAGAAATGGAAATAATAAAAGATAAAATAAAAAAAATAAAAGATAAAAATAAAAGATAAAAATAAAAGATAAAAATAAAAGATAAAAATAATAAAAGATAATAATAATATAGTTTAGATTAACAAAATTGTGATAAAACTTTTTAAAAAATTGAAGTTTTACAGTGTGAAAAATTTGCTTCAGGATTATAAAATACTGACCGCCATGCGTTCCGCGGTGAGCCACTCTTCTTCTTCTAAAGAAGGATTACGATGAGGATAATAACTGACACTGGTGATCACTTTATTAACTTCGTTTAAAGCATTCATTTTTCCATTAAAGGATGAAATCTGTAGAAGCCTTAGGATCATTTTCAGTCTTAATATTTCGAGATTTTTAATCATATCTAATTGATGAGGAACGCGCGAGACTAAACATTTAGTGCCTTTAATTATGGCAGAGATTGCATCGTTCTTTGACTCATTTTTCGCCTCTTTTTTTAGCTCCTCGTCTGTTAGATTGTCCAAAATAACGGGCACCATTTCAATAATGGGCATTAAGTATTTTTCTATTGTGTGTACTGTCAGGAACTCAGAACAAAGACCAAAAGGTCTCAGCAAGGCAAAAATAACTGGTACTGTTAAATTTCGACCACTTTGAAATCTCGTTAGAAGAATAACAAAACCGTTGAATGAGCCAAATCTGAAAATTTTATTTTATTTTTGTTATTTTTTATCATTATTTAATTATTTCCAGAAAGCTACAGAATAAAATATTGCATCCATTATTACAATAAGAACTACAATAATACAATAAGAAAAATTGAAAATGATCAATGTGTACATTGATTTTCTTTTCTTTTACATTTACTTTCTTTTCTGTATTTCATTCTGCGCTAATGACGTATTTCATTCTACGTTAATTACATATCTCATTCTACGTTAATTAATTACATAATTAATTAATTACTTAATTATGTTCAGTAATACTTTACCTATTTATTAGATCAACAAGCCATCCTCGTGGATTTCTGGAATCTAAAGGAGGTCGAGCGAAAAGCATCTCCTCAGGTATATTGCTACCTGGAGGAACCGTTTCTGAAGCTCTTGTTGCATTAAAAGTATGAAATCTGAAAATAGAATAGAGATTAAAATAAGCGTTTCTTTTACACGGGAAATTTAATTAATTTACATTAATGAATAAACTGAATATTTCTCCAATGTTTAAATTATTCGCGTGTGACCAGTTTCTTTAAAACCTTAAAGTTTCTTTTAAAGATTAACTATTTAGAGTCCTCAAGTTTTTTCAAGTTCTAAAGTTTCTTCAAGTCCTCAAGCTTTTTCAAGTTCTCGAGATTTTTCAAGTCCTCGAGATTTTTCAAGTCCTCAAGTTTCTTTAGAGTTTTATAGTTTATTAAAGTAAAATATCTTTCGAGTCCAAAGGTTTTTCAAAGTCGTAAAATTTCTTTAGTCATAAAGTTTTTTAAAGTCACAAAGTTTCTTTAGTCATAAAGCTGTTTAAAGTCATAAAGTTTCTTTAGTCATAAAGCTATTTAGTCACAAAGTTTATTTAATCCTAACGCTTTTCAAAGTCATAAAGTTTCTTTAGTCATAAAGCTTTTTAAAGTCAAAGTTTCTTTAATCCTAACGCTTTTCAAAGTCGTAAAGTTTCTTTAGTCATAAAGCTTTTTAAAGTCAAAGTTTCTTTAATCCTAACGCTTTTTAAAGTCTTAAAGTTTCTTTAGTCTTAAAGCTGTTTAAAGTTGCAAGTTCAAAAGTGGATTTCTTACTCTATTAAATCAATCAGAACCTACTTATTATTCGGATTAAACACCATTGCAAGAAGATCAAGAAGAGGAAACCAGTCCTCATCCAATTTCAAAACACAAAGTTCCACTAAACGTTCGCAGTTTGCATTAATGCAATTATGAATATTCAATTTCCAACTGTTGACTGCATCATCAGTGAGAATCTTGGTAAACGAAATTGTAAGTCCCTCGCGAAAAAAACGCTGACAAGCTTCACTCTGTACATCAATTCCTGAAAAGAAAAGTGTAGTTATAATTTAATAGAAAAGTAGTTGTAATTTAATAGAAAAGTAGTTACAATTTAAAAGAAAAGTAGTTACAATTTAAAAGAAAAGTAGTTACAATTTAATAAAAAAGTAGTTGTGATTTAATAGAAAAGTAGTTTAAAAAAGTAGTTGTGATTTAATAGAAAAGTAGTTACAATTTGAAAGGAAAGTAGTTACAATTTAAAAGAAAAGTAGTTACAATTTAAAAGAAAAGTAGTTACAATTTAATAGAAAAGTAGTTATAATTTGAGAAGGAAATACGAGATGTAAATCAATTTTAAAAGGGAGAGAAATTTACCCTTTTTACAGAGATCGATGCTGGCTTGAAGCAAGCACTCTAATTCTTGCTCAGGTAAGACTGGCACAACCCATCTCGGACTAGATATTTTTTCATCTAAAGTTGCGAGTTTTGCGTGAGGAAAATCAGGTTCCAAACGTTGCTGATTTCCCTCATCAGAGGTGCCAATCTCCCCTGCACTTTCGCTCTTTATTGTAGTCTCGTGTATTTGAAGGCCAGACATTGTCTCTACCAATTGTTGTTGACCCGGTGGACTATGCATCTGTCAACAAAAAACAACACTTGTTTACAACTTATCAATTTGAATACATTATTTTTTATGTCTCCCTTTTTCTTCCGCTACTTTTTACTCAATCGAAATTTTTAAAATTGCTATTTTTGAAACAGTACATTCAAGAATCAATTTTCTAATTAATAGATTCAAGAATCACTTTTCTAATCAATAGATTCAAGAATTTCTAATCAATAGATTCAAGAATCAATTTTATAATCAATAAATTCAAGAATCAATTTTCTAATCAATAGATTCAAGAATCAATTTTCAAATCAATAGATTCAAGAATCAATTTTCAAATCAATAGATTCAACAATAAATTTTCTAATCAATAGATTCAACAATAAATTTTCTAATCAATAGATTCAAGAATCAATTTTCAAATTAATAGATTCAACAATAAATCTAATCAATAGATTCAAGAATCAATTTTCAAATCAATAGATTCAACAATAAATTTTCTAATCAATAGATTCAAGAATAAATTTTCAAAACAATACATCCAACAATCAATTTTCAAAACAAGCAACGCAAATTTCTTTTAAAAAACCAAGTGATTAAAAAAATTGTTAAGATTTTCAAAAACATAAACAAGCTTTCTAAATATGAATTCAAATAAACAAGGAAATGGAAATTAGCAAAAAATTTTGTGCACTACTTGTTTAAATACGAAAATTTTCTTGCAAATTTCATTTAAATGTTCGAAACTTAAAAAACATATTTTCTTTCGCTGTAAGAATTTTCGAAAAGGTTTTTTGAAAACGAAATAAAGAAGTTTGACACAGAAATTGTTGAATATTGTTATCTTTGTTGAATATTGTATTTTTTGAATATTGTTGAATATTGTATTTGTTGAATATTGTATTTGCAGAATATAGTAGTTTTGTTCATTCACAACTTCTATAAATAAATAGTATGGAAATTCACAATATCAAATACTCTAAACATATTGATTAACTTTTATCTTTTACGATAATTTAGATAAAAATGAGTCACGAATTTTTATACATAAAGCAAAACAGTTAAGAATATGAAAACCAAGGATATTAGAACGAATGAAAATAAGAAACAACAATCAGAATAAGAAATAACAATCAAAATAAGAAATAACAATCAAAATAAGAAATAACAATCAAACTAATAAGTTCAGTTAAACTAATAACAGTCAAAATAAGAAATAACAATCAAGATTGTATAGAAATGACTGGACGTAAGAAAGTGAATGGAAACGTAAAGCACAGAATAATGCAGATTACGTATAAAATGGAAAAAACTATGTCGAGCATTTTTAAAGAGATTACCATTTTTTAAAAAAATATCGAACAAAGTACGAACCTGTGGATTCTGCTGGCTTTCGGAAGGATCGATTCCGACTCCCCCTTGGCCTCTTGTAGCGATCGTCATTCCGTATTATCTTTACTTTGCTCCAATGTCTCTAAAATTCCTTGGTCTAAGAGTCTCACACCGCCAACAAGCATTTAGCTCATTCACTGACATTAAATAGAGTTATATCCTAAAGGCCTCGTTTAACTAACCTATACCTACATTATCTGAAACCAAAAAAAAAGAGTTATCAAAATCTAACACTTTTTAAAATCTGAAAGTCTACGATTCGTTTCTTAAACGTCACGCCTATAGTTTTGTTTATTTTCGCGAGCTAAATGCGATTCGCCTTGAGATTTTGTTTTAGATTAAGTTTATTAACAGTAGTAGATTATGCAGAAGACTTATTCACACGTAAATACATTCTTTTTTCCAAAAAATAATGTACCTAAAATGACAAATCTAGGGCCTGTTTGAACTTTGAAAAATTTATTTATGCCCAATTGTTTAACTATTGTCCTGGAACAATCGTCTTTGCAATTTTAAGAAAACTGGCAAGAAGTGCTTTTCTAGTTTCGCGATCCCCGAAAGGAACGATGACGATATCATCTTCTTGGAATGCAACTTTGAGGGAAGGGGCGGACGTTACATTTTGGAGCTGTCATTCGATGCGTATTAATCAAAATAACGAATACTCAGACGAATTTTTGGCCAAAGATTCTAGGTTGAATGTTAATGATTAAAGCAGTTAACGCAGTCTAGGAATTACAAAAACAAGTTCGCACGACTGTCGCGCAAGCAAAAAACTTGTGAAGAAGCAGCAGTGTAAATTTGCAGAGGTTCTGAGATCGCGACTTGCATCTGGTTGGCACTGACAGAGTTACAAGAAAGAATTGATAACGTAATTCGTACCTAAGCGATTTCAATGATATCGTAGGAGCACAGTGCGCTTATTTTTCACCCTTTTCACCCGACCGGGCCTTCCGACAAAATGGCGACCCTTGTAACGTTTAGCACTACCGTGTTGCAAGAAACCCCCGGCGTTTTTTCAAAGTTATCGTAATCCGTCGTGCAGTCTCGAGTATCTAAAAATCAAGGCTTATGGCACCTGTATCGTTGCACTAGGTTCCAAAAACTTAATAACACACCTTTACATAGTAATTTGTCGGTATAAAATCGTGTTGCAGTTTTGAGTGACGTTACGAACGAAATCGCACTGCAAAATCTGTAAACATGATGGGCGGCGCCACTGTCGCACCCAACCCTGTAACTATTTAAAACAGCTCCCTTTTAATTAAAAGACAAATCATACTCTTTATTTGCAATTTTTTGAATATTAATTAACAGTATTAATTAATATTTAACTCAGAATGGATAAATCTAGTAAACAGGGATTTAAAAGAGTATATATCTCCTCTAAATTCATGCCAATGAAAAACACGGGGTTTTCTCAATCGCTACACTCCTGGTCGTTCTTGCAATGGTAAACCTATTTCTCACATTTCTCCTCGAAAATAATACGAATTTGTTTCATTCTTTAGTTATTAAAACATGTTTTTACTCATTAGATATTTAAGTTCAAAAAATTTATAGTATTGTTCTTTATAACTTACAAAAAATTAATTAAAATTTTCCTCCAGTTTAAAATTCCCGCTAAATAATTAGGAACGGAATAGAAACAAATATAGCATTCTGATTGGCTAATGAAAAGTAACCACAATGGCGCCAAATTAAAATAGTTGCAAATTATTTGATGTTTTTCTATTTATAAAGTGTTTAGTTGTTAAAAATAATAAACAATAATTTATAAATCGTTCATTTTTAGTTAGAATTAATATTCTTTGAAAAATTTGAATGGATTTGTGAATTTCATATCGGAATTCTTCTTAGAAAGAAGGAACACTGTAAAGAAATGGAATAAAACCAAAGAATACAACAGTTTCATGAATCAATGGAAATTTTGTATTTCTTTAAATTTCTATGTTTAAAAACCGAAAAATATAAAGCTTTTTATGAATAAGGGAATAGTAATTAACAATATAATGGCCGCTTGTAAAACTGTGTTCAATCGTGTTACAAGCTACTTTAGTAATCCAATTATTTTACAGTCAAGGTAAAGTTATTACACGTGCAGATAACCTAAAAGTTGTGATATTTTGCCTAGCCACAACGCAATTTTTGAAATTATTTTTAAAATGTCTCTTTTATGATACATTTTAGACTTAGTGTTACATTATTATAAAAAATAATTGACCCACAATTTTATATTTATAAGATAGATGTTAATTTCGAGTTTTAGGTTTTTTTACTAAAAAGAACAATACATTTTGTATTATAATTGATTTCTGATCAATTTTATTACCAATCATAATAAACAAAATTGATATTTGATATTTCTAGAAAAAGTCTCCCTTATTATCAACAGAATGCGACTATAAAATTAAAGGAATTATCGAAATTTGGTGTACCACTGCCACCAAAAAAGCCATTGGGTACTTTCTTTAGGTTTAGAGAAACAGTATATCCTAGATTAAAAGCCGAGAATCCTCAAAGTCTACCAAAGGATCTTCTTAAGTTATTATCTGCAGAATGGGCAAAGTATCCTTCTGAAAAGAAAGAATTATTAAAGCAAGAAGTTCTTGCTGATCTCGATATTTACAAAAAAGACTATGAAAACTATAAAAATTCTCTGTCCCCGGAAGAAGTTGACAAACTCAAAGAAGCTAAACTGAAAAAGAAAGCAGACAAACAAGAATCTGCGCGTAAAAAAGTACTTAATAATTTTATTTTTATTAATTGCGTTCAGATAATTATTTAATTCTAAAGTGTTCAGCTTCCATAATTTGGACATTTTCGTTCTTTTATTTAAACTTTTATTTTAGTTTATTAAAACTTTTCTAAGATCATTTACGATTTTTTTTTAATTCTTTTGAATTACTTTAAAGTAATTACAAAATTTTCATTTTTTAGAAAGCTGATGATTTAAATAAACCAGTGAGACCAATTTCTGCATATGCTTTATATTTTCGTGATAAAGTTGGTACCATCCAAGTGGACAATCATAAAGTTTGTATTCCTCTAAAATGTCATTCATTTAAATTTAACGTAATTATATTTATTTTATTTTTATTTAATAATAAATCTTTTGAAGCATAAACAATCTATACCAATTCATTTATCACTTATAAGAAATTTTTGTTTATTCAGGAAGCAATGAAAACATTAGCAGATAGTTGGAGAGCTGAGGCATTTGATGTAAAGAAGAAATACAAACAACAGTATGACAAACTCAGATTTGAGTATAAAAGCACCCTTAAAGAATGGGAGCAGAAAATGATTGATTTAGGACACCTGGACGTTATTGGAACAAGAGCACTTAGAAAATTACACAAAGAATATAAAGAAAAGGGAAAAATTCCAAAAAAGAAGCAAGATTCGTAATTTTTAAACGAAGTTCTTTGTATTGTATTTAGTTATTTTATTTACAGAAATCTTATTATTTTGTAAACAATATAAGAACTAGATTTTGCAAATAGTGTATGAAAGTTAGAAGAAAGTTAAAAGAAGAAGAAACTTGAAAAGCATGAAGAAAGTTAGAAGTAATTTTATCCTTCTGACTGAAATTTATAAGAACATTTTTGTACCAAGAACTTTTTTTCAGGAAAATTAAATATATTTTGTCTTTATTTCATCGTATTTATAAATACATAACAAATACCAAAATCGTTCCTTTTGAAGGTAAACCTGGTTCATGAAATTTAAAAAAAGTCTGAAGATTCTTGGTCCATAATTGGCACCTTGTCGGGAAAAGTGGTATCAGTTTGAGCCCAAATAACGGAAAAAGTCCAGTGGATTAATAAAGAAGTCAGAAAGTATAAGGTAAATCCTTGGAAAATTATTTTACACGTTGTTATGATTTGCCTTAATCTACTGATAACTTTCGGATGCATATTGCATAATAATAAAGCAGCGACTAACATGTTTGGTTCTTGAGGTTTTGACCATTTTTCGTGGAAAAATACATGAGCTAGAATTATGGCACAAAAAGGTGTCATTATATTCTGAAAGAATAATAAATTATTAACAGTGATTAAAATGACATTTATAACACAGAAAAATTAATTATTAATTACGATTTAGAATTATAAAACTCTTAATCACGATTCAGAATTGTTAATTACGATTCTTAATTATAAAAATGTTAATTACGATTCTTAATCATAAAAATGTTAATTATGATTCTTAATCGTAAAATTGTTTATTATGAATATAATTTATTACCTTTCCGAAAAGATGGTCCAAATTTAGTAAGACCATAGTATTTACAATAATAGCAAGAAGTGGGTACACAATTATATTAAAAAATTGTGCATGGAGTATTGATTGTTTAGCTGATGGCACAGGTTGACGTACATTATCATCAAAAGAGTCAAAATCTCCTTGAACTCGAGGAAACAATCTGTTCTCTATTTCCTGAGACGAATTTTGAGGACCTGC
>WNHD01004520.1:0-12762 GCA_011057455.1 Ganaspis sp. Gsp50 | reverse complement strand
TATGGCCAGTGCAAAAATTGATGAAACTTTCTGTAAAAACATTAAACATTTTCTGCATATTGAGTGGTCAATATAACGACCACTCCCGCAGGTTAAAGGATAACGTCATGTTCCAGTATATGGTGTATGCTTGGAGTTCTTCTTTGTTAGTCTTGTTTTTTATATTGTAAGTACTCGTTATAATCAATAAAATAAAATCAGTTTCTTTTCAAGAATTTTGAAAATCTTTCCAGATTTTTGAACAAATTAAATTAAATATTAAATTAAATTTGGACATTTAATGTTCTGTAATTGTCAATCTTTGAAAAATCTCATTTGAACTTATTGTAGGCTCACAGAGGTGTTGCTCAAATATCAAATGAGCTTAATGTGGTCTCTTGATTCAGAGTTATTTAACAGGACTCTTCGCTAGGAAATAAATTTTCTCTCATTTTACGCTCCTTACTAAACTTGCGTTTATTTCTTTGAGGTTCCGACGACTTTTTAAACTGCTTTTTCTCACCGGAGTATTGCATGGCGATCTTTCATATTTTATAGGAGATACTTCCATTGAAGTAGGATTTGGTACACAATTTTCGTTATTTTGTACGATGTCAACATCTATGCTTTGTCCAAGGAAATATTCCTCCGTAGCAGGATATTCGAGAAAGAGTTGGGACAACAGTGTCTTTTAAACGAGGCTTCTTCAAAGTTGTGATGAACGAGTCTAACGAAAAATGCTTGTAGCAAACTCTTAATTGTTTTCTCTAAATGTCTTGGTACGTGTACTTTTGTAATTTTGTATTATTGACAGCCTGCAACCATTTTTGTCAGAGAGCACTATTTTTCGGAAAATTGTGTCTCTGAACATCCCTTCTCGAGTTAAAAAAAGGCACAACACAATCCATTTCTAAATTTGATTATCTGCAAAAAATTTGATTGAAAAGTAATTAGAGGGTAAAGTGTATTGTATCTATACAATTGTATAGATTTATTCCAACTTTAATTTAAATTACTTCTGTGTTCATTCATTTAATTCTACTTTCATGAAAGAACCATCTTACTGTGGCAAAAAGGCATAATAAATAGGTTTTATATTCTTTTGTTTCTCTATAAAATCGGAAAATTAATATACAGGTTTGATGTTAGTGACGCGTCGCCAAGAAAGGTACCTAAGAAGCAAACGAATTTAGGCTATGTTTGGTGGTGGTTTTAACTTGATTAAAGCTTCCTTTTTAATTATCTGCTGACAGAAATAGTTTTTCTCGACAGTATACGAAAAAGCTATTAAGAAAACACTGTTTTTTATTTCTGATAATTAAAAAGCTAATTAAAACTACCACCAAACATAACAGATTGTTTTTTGTATGATACATTTTATATTTATCATTTATTATATTACATAAGCTTTCGTCCTTCGACGAAGGATCTTATCAGATATAAAATATGATTGTTCAAAACCATGATGATTTTGGATTTTAGTTTTGATTTTTCTTCTCAGTTCAATACACATTTCAAAGCTTTTAAAAAAGTAGATTGTCTTCTGTTGTTTCAAATTTTAAAGCGAGAGTCCAGAATAGGTACACTGAAAAAATCTTGGGCGACCAGCGCTCCCAAGTGTTGGGAGGTGATTATTCAGCTAACTTCACACTTATACTTTCTCGCAAGAACACTTATACTTTCTCGCAAGAATTTTAAAGCATGAAGTTAGTTGAATAACGCTCTTCCCACACTTGGGAGCGCTGGTCGCCCAAGATTTTTTCAGTGTAGTTTGAGGTTAGGTCTTCAACGTCGCCTTATAGAGATCCTAAAGAGACTTCGTCTGAACAAGAAACTAATATATAAAAAACAATACAGCTAACACAATTGCTAATCCTAATCCTCATATTTTATATAATATATTATTAGAACATGTAAAATAATATATTGCATATAATTATACCTACAAATCTATCCCCATCCAATCATCCAAAGCAGCACCTCCAATTTCACAAAAATACGAAAAGTCACAGTAGTCCTAAAAATGTTTAAATAACTGAACAGTCTAAACTGAACTTTAAATAATTAACTGTCGATTCAAACAAAACAAACACAGACAAGACCGACAATAAAGCATTTCATCTTGTTACCTCACATACATACAATATGTCGGATGGCTGGAAGGCAATTTGCAATGCATCAATGGGACGAAATCAGTTTCTTTTAGGTAACTTTTTATAAATTAATTTTTGAACAAGTGTAAAACAAATTATTTTTTTTTATTTATCAAGAGCTATTTTTTAAAAGAATAGAAACTGATTTGTAAATTTTATTATTTTCAAAAATAGCTTTTGATAAATAAAAAATAATTTGTCATTACACTTGGATTCAAAAACTAGTTTATAAACAGTTACCCAAAAGAAACTGACTTCGTCCCATTAATACAATGCATAGACCATTTCATCTCATTTTTCTATCTTCTTCTAATTCATGCGTTACTAATGAGCTGGAGAAAGACAGAAGAACAAAAATGCAAAGGTCTATTGCTTGTTTTCCAGCGATATATATCGATAGTGACGTCAGAAATTGAAATTCCTTGTATTTATGTATCTACACATAGCAAATTACCGGTAAGAAACTATAATTTACCGACGCAACTCTGGCTGTAATTGACCAAGCTATGAACACAAAAGAAACAATATGTCTAATCTGAATGAATATCTAAAATCTTTAAAGAAGAAATCTTTAAAATACAATAAAGAAACCCACTGAATTTTTTTTGATTTTTTAAATTATTGTTGCGTTTCATGTTTTTTGAATTAAAATTACTGTTCTAATCATCTCCAGTATGATTAAGTGATACCTATGAAATTCAACAGATGTCGCATCATACTGTAAACTGCAAAATGTCGATAATTATAATATACCCAAATCACGATTCACCTATAAATTATACCTTATTTTTTAACTATCAACATTAAATTAACTATTAAATTAATGTTAAAAACAATATATATAAATAATAAAGTAAATACATTTACTATTATTTTTATGTTACAAGAAACATGCGATTTTCGTCATTTAAAAAAATCCATCTTTCGCCCTCTGGCGATAGAACTCTGAAGTTCGACTAGCTGATGCGCAAAATCCGGAAACAGAATAACAGATACGAATTAGACAATTAGTATGGCGTCAATTGAGAGAAGCAGCTGGTTACAGTTTTCAGTTTTTATTATTTTAAATAACAAGTAGAACAAAGAAGAGAAATTGAGTAAATTTACTGAACAAGACCAAAGTAAAGAAGTTCTGAATTATTTTATGTAGTATATAGTTTTCAAAATGTCGAACGTGTCGGAATTAAGAATGAACGTAGCGGCTTTGAAAAGAGTTGACCCTTACGTCAAGGATATCTTGGAAACCGCGACTCATGTTGCTTTGTATACTTTTAATGCTGAAACTAGTGAATGGGAAAAGACTGATGTCGAAGGTGCTTTATTTGTTTACTCGAGAAATGGAGAACCATTCAATAGTTTTCTCATTATGAATAGGTTTGTTGCTTTCTTTTCTTAACCTCCATTTTCTTATTCAAAAATGAAGCTTTTACGTGCAATTTTCATGTTTCTTGTCTTTGTAGTGCACTCATCAGCCACGTTTTTGCTTGATTATTCATTTATAATTACGTTAAATTATTAATAATTAAATTAAACGACTTGATATTTTTTAGAGCATCTGTAAATTACACATTTTTAAGAAACTAAACTCTGCAATCCTTGCACTTGATTTATCTTTTTGAGTCTAAATCATAAAAATTATTTTTTTAGCAAAAATAAAAATCTTAGTACCTTTTTTAAAAATCAATTTAAAATTCTATTTCGAGACAACTTGCTCTAAAAAGTATTTAATTTAAAAAAGAAGTTGTGTCTATAAACTTTGTTTATGGAAAATAAACTTTTTAACACGTGGTTTCGTCTTGTTTTATATTTTTGATCAATTAAAATTAAGAAAAATAAGGTATTTTCAATCATTTTATTTCATCAATTTTTGTAAAAGATATAAATATTTTCTATAAAAAACATTAATATTTTTTATAAAAATATTCTACTTTTCCATAAGATAAATCATTTCTTATTTTAATTTTTTGAATGTGTGTTGTTATGGCTGATTGCTCTGCAGAAGGTCACCAATAAATAAAGAAAGAAAGAATTTGTGTTGTAAGAATTTTAACACAAATTCGTGTTTTTCTACATTTTTCTACATTAATATCTAAATTAATTAATATTCTTATCTAATATTGTGCAATATTAAGAAAAAACCACGTATGATCAAAAATAGAAAAAATGGTTCATATATGAATATCAGTTTTTCTCATAAATTAATAATTCTACATAGAAAAATCAAAATGAAATAAAACTGTTTTTCTAAGTTCACATATTTCTATAAAAATGTTTTGTTGAAAATAAATAATTTTTTTTTTTTTTAAAAATACATGGAAAGAAAAACAATGGTAGAATTTTTATTTATTTCAACTTCTGGTAAACAGTTACAAAAAATTAATGTAAAATAAAATCAATCTGATTTTCAATTATAATTTTAAATCAAAGTAAATTGCTAGATTTTCATTTATCAAGAAAAGAAATGCTGCGAACTTAAATTAAAATTAAATCAAATGAGAAGTGAATATTTCTTTTGACTAAAATTGACAAATTATGCAGAGGAATAAATTCAGTTAAATGTGAAATCAATGTTTACTTAAATTTCTTGTTAACTTGTTGTAAATAATGATTTTATTTCAAATATTGTTAATTTTCATCAGAATTAGAGTTAATTGTTAAATATAATTAATTAATCGGTTAATTATTTAATTACAGCGTTAAATTTTAAGCTTTTTTATTTATTTTTAAAAAGGTTGCTTGATTTGTTAAATTACTTTTTTAAAATTACTTTTTATTATTTACTTTTAATTATATTTTAATTTACTTTTAATTATAGTTACTTATTTTAATGTAAAATATATTTTACAGATTAAATACGAAAAACCAAGTGGAGCCAGTAACCCGAGGTCTAGATTTACAATTACACGAACCTTTCTTGTTATACAGAAACTCAAAATGTGATATTCATGGTATCTGGTTTTACGACAAAGACGAGTGCGTGCGCATAGCAGCAATGTTAAATAAACTCGTCAAGGATTCTGAAAGCACGTGCAAAGCATTGCCAAAACTAAAAGGACAGCGTCATTCAAATAATATAGATATTTTCAGTATGCTTAGTAAAGCACAAGAAGATTACAATATACATCGAGGTGGAAACGGAGAAACAGGAAGTGCAAATTCTAAATCTCCAATGATTGCAAATAATGACGGCTTTCCTGGGCCTCTGTCAGCACCACTGGGTCCGGATGTTACTTCTCAAAGTGTAATGGACTTTTTTGCAAAGGCCAAAGTAAATCCAATGCACTTTAAAGCTGGGGACCAACCAACTCAAGTGCACGAAAGTAAACCACTTCTTGCACGTCTCATGTCTCATCCTGCAGCTCATACTTTGGAACATATTGAGAAGCAGCAGAGATCAATAACTCCTCAGCCAGTTCAATCCACCCAATGCACTCAATCTACTCATCATATTCATTCAAAATCTATATCTGTAACTGCAAACGATATTGCAAACTTGGGAGTCTCAAATAGGTCCAAGAAAAAAAATAAAATGGTCTCACAATTGGACCCTATTCTTCCTGCACCTAATGTTGTTCAAGATCTTCCACCCTCAATTGCTCAAAATGATGCCAATGATTCAAGCTTTCTGAGGATACAGTCGCCTGTAAACACGTCGTCTCTCTTGAATAATCATCATAAAACTAATCATACCATCAACTCCAGTACTACAAACCCTCTTACTTCTTTGTTTGGACAAACTTCTTCATCTGTGGTAATTATATTATTATATATCACATTTTAATCTACACTAAAGCTTCACTTATTTTAACATGCTCCATGCAATTAAAGAGTCGCACTTATTTGTACTTTTATAGGCCTGTATTTTTGTGACGTTATTTAATAAACTGATCTGATTTATTTGAAATCAAGCGAGAAAATGTTAGGTAATAACTTCAGACCAAATGAAACCAAATGTTTTTATAGTTTATATTAGAATAAGGTTAAACAATGCTTTCTGTGAGGAAGTAAAAATTATTCCAAAAAGTTTCTCTGGATTTTTATATATTCGAATATGATTTTCGACCACGAAGGACAAATTTCAAAAAATCAGAAACAATTTTTTAACGTTTCGGTTTATTAATATAATATAATATAGCTTATTAATATTGTATTAATAATTCTATTAAGCTTATTAATATTCTTATTAATAAATGTTAATAAAATTATTTTACTATCGCAGAAAAGTTGTACATGACAAAATGTCGTCCATTGCTCTAAACTGACATTTTTTCATTTCTTTTAGATATTTAAATCACTTCTTTAATATGTCGTTGAAAAAAATCTCACTTGTTTATTCAAATTAATATTGAAAACAACTCAAAATTATAAGTTTTGTTAAATAGGAGCCTATTTATCGCGTTCTACACATGTACAAAAACAAGGGAAGGTATGGGCTGATCCTAACAGAAAATAAGTGAGACAAAATCTGGCACAAATAAGCGCGACAAAAAAATAAACGGGACTTTAAATAAGTGAAGCTTCAGTGTATCAAATAGTTTCAAATTATTTTCATAATAAGTTTCACTTGTTCGCTTCAAAATACACTCCAGCACATTTTTGTTTTTCTTGTAATTTAGATATTATTATAAACAAACATTTTTCATGAAATTGTCAATCTTGCAGGAGTTTGTTTTTTGTTTTGTTTGTTTGTTTTTTGTTTGTTTGTTTTTGTTTGTTTACGAAAAACTAAAATGCAAATTTTCATTTACTTAATCATAGTTCCAGTATTTATTTATTTAATACGTTTTTTAATACGTTTAGAAAAACTGAATATATTCGAGAATCATTAAGATTTAATTATTAAATTAAAATTAAATCATAAAGATTCATAAAAGTCATCGTATTTAACAGTAATTATAAAAATTTAACAAGTCTCATTTATTGATCTGCTTTAAGTTCACAATTTTTTATCAAAGATTCAAAAGAAATTAATATGTCATTAAGCGGAATATTACAAACATTTTTGCCAAAAAATTTCTTTATATTATGATTTCTCAAATAAAATAAAATTTAAAAAAAAACCTTTAAATTCTCTTTGGATTTCTTTTGAGATCAATATCAAAAAGAGAAAATAAATAAGAAAATATTTTTAATATAAATCGTTGATCCAAAGCGTTGTGAACTTGAACTTGGTAAAAATTTATCACTGCTAGTGCTAGTAATATTTTTTTATATAGAAATGAAAAAAAATAAGAAAAGACCTCTATGAGCAAGTAAAGTGTAGATTAAATTAATTAAAACGCAAAGAAAACAATTAAGAACTTCATGAATAAACATTACGGTGCAATATGATAGCATTTTTAAAATTTTTTGTTAAATTTAAACCCCTCGAATTTGATTTAATTAATGTATCACAATTTAAATATTTACGAATTAATTAACATTTTAACTTTAATTATTTATAGAAGTTTTATTTTTGCACGTAACATTTTTATATCTATTTATAATTAGAAAAAATTAAACTCTAAAATCAACTTTAGATTGATATGAAAGTAAAAGTTGAAAGATTGTTATTGAGTAAAAGGTTTCAAGTTAATTATTAAAAATATAGGTAAACTATTGCAGTTTTTAAAACTATTTCTCAATAATTTGTACAAATTAAAAAAACAAAAACAGAAAATAATTTATTGATGGAAATTGTGCTGGAAACGTTGCCAAAAAGCTTCAAAGATGAAACCATTTCAGCTCTTACATAAATTCGTTTTAAATTGTTTGATTTAAAATAAATGCCAAGTAATCTTTAAATTTGGACATCAGGTTTCTTTTTGATTTTTAAATGAAATTCACTATAATTTTTTTTCAAATTCGAATAATTTATAAAATTACGATTTTTTAAATTCTTGATCTTATTTAAAATTACGCTGAATTTTGCAACGTTTTCTTTTTGTTCTATGTTCTGCAAGTTGAAACTCTTTTAAATATTTATTTGCATCTTCGAAAGAATTCTGTTTTACTCAATAAATAAATACTCCATTTTTTAAATAAATACTGGAGCCATAAATAAATAAATTTTGTAGTAAACTGCTTTTTGTAAACGAAACAATCTCGGTACACCTCAGTATTATATTTAAGTCTTTTTATAGGATTAAACATACTTATCAGTAATGTCATATTATTTTTTTGAAGTATATGAAAACTAAAGAAAAAGCAAAAAACATATGAGAAAAATTGGGAGCTTTACAAAGTTTAATTTAATATATTTGTTAATTTTTTCCTTTCAAGTTCAACGTCTTTTAAAATGTAAGTAAAAGCTTATGTAATAATGCTGATAAATTGGCCAAATTCCGTGGAAAATTATCGTATATCATCAAGAACGTAAAATAATCTTTATTATTTTATTATTTTTCTATGGTTAGTTTCACCTTCAGCGCACTTAATGTCCAAAATTTTTTCACAATATTTTCAATTTTATTATTTTATTTTTATTTTATAATTACATTGCGACATTGTTTTATTATAATAAATGCTTCAAATATTAAAAATTAAAAAGAAAAGCTAAAATAATAATATTTTTAATTATATTAATCGTTTTAAAATTATATTCGAGTTAAAAATTTATTTATTATTGTCCTATAAAGTTTTTAATTTTTGATTCTTGTATATAGCGTATTGTTGAGCTTGATTGTATTTAAATAATTTATTCAATTTATATTTTGCAGATGGCAGAGGACGATTATACCAAGACATCGATTACACCAAGACAAGGAACAGCGTCCGGAACAAATTCAGCGCCAGCATTAATACCACCTGTGATGTTTGCAGCTCCAAGCCCTGCAGAACCAGTAAACAGACCTTTGGAACCTCTTACAAGGAACCAATTACTCCAGGCAGTCAATTACCTTCTGCGAAGTGATCCGGACTTTATCAACAAGCTCCACGAAGCATACGTTAAATCGTTCAGTGAAATTTTGTCCTAGGTGAAGGAAACCTAGTCAAAAATACAGCTTTGACTTGTCGAACAGGTATTGATAAAAAAAAGAAACAAGGTAACTTCAAATCATTGGAATTAAAAACTTACGCGTATTTCTGTTACGAGCGAAAACGTAAGTATCGTGTTAAATCGAAATAATGACAATGATTGCCACGCCTTTTGGGCCTGGAAGTAAAAATAAAAGTAATTTGCATACCTTGAACAGTATTTTTATAATGTAAATGCGTTTTTCTTAAAGCAGAATCAAAGGTATAAGTGGAGGGCCCAGTGATTGTTTAATAATCAAAGTTTTTTTAAAAGCCCGTGCCGCATATTTGTTATGAAAAATGTTGAAGCGAATGCTATTTGAAAAAATTTAATTTTTATGTAATTTGAAAATGAGTAATTTGGGCGAGAATTGTTTTTAAAGTGCCCACTACGATTTTAATAGTTTGATGCCGAAATACGAAACAGCATTTTATCATTGCTATTGTGAGAATAGTATGACAATAACGGCATTTGAGTTTAAACACTTGCGTATATAATGCACATGTTACATTAAAATTGCATAATTTCTTTTGTGATAAATGCATGAGGTGGAAATTTTGATGCATAAAAATGTACTTGAAATAATCTGAGTTTAAGATTGTACAATTCTAAATTAAACGTGACTTTTGTTAAATCTACACTTTAGAACACGTTCATTGGACAAAACAGAGCCAGTGGAAAGCTGAAAAAAAATTGGAAGGAAAGAATAAAAAGAAGGCAAATAATGTAAAATTCTTGCAGTGTATTTGATTTTGGACTTGATTTTCGCAGTGGATCATCCCTGTTATACAGGAAACACACATTGTCCTCAAATAAAGATGTGATACGTGTCAATAACTCTTGTCTAGTAATTATGTCGTATTATCACAAAACATTATTTTATATGGAATACGATTGGGGCTGTACCGACGACCATCTCGTGTCGCGATATTTGACAGCTAACTAACTAGAAAGAACCGAGAGACGTCATTCTTTTACTTCTTTTTTCTTTCATGCCAAGATATAATAATCATTGACTTTGATGTTCGCTCTCTTATCTTAAACTAAGCGCTGCGCGTTTCGCAAACAATTAAATCACTTGAAATGCAAAGACAGACCCGAGCAGGGCAATCATCATATTAATCATTATCTGAACTTCGCTCTCTGCAGAGATAACATTCATTTCAACCCCGACAGTCGGCTTTGCTCTGGAATGTCTAATTTTAATTTTCAATTCTAACCAATAATTATCGAAAATCGCTCAGCGCCAATTCACAGATCTTTTTGTTTATGTACAAATTTAAAGGTAACATCATTTTGACGGCTTTGAAAATTTTATCCCTTAATTGACTAATTTTGTAAAATTTAACACAACTTTAATTAAAATTCCTTTTAAAAAATACCCTAAATTTGAGGCGGTCAAAGTGGTGTTGCCTTCAGGCTGAAACGCCTTTACGGATTCTTAAACAAAAAACTGAAAATTCGAAGTAAAATTTCGGATTCTTATAAAAAGGTGTCTCACTTACATTTCAATTGATAAATAAATAATAAAGTCTAGGAAATAATTTAGAATAGACCGCAATCTGGAGAAGATTAAACAAAATGGTAGAGCCTCCACTGATAAGAGATATTTGCCATAGGAAGATTCGTAGAATTGCAATTTTTATAATAAGTGATTTTATAAAAAAGTAGAATTTTTTATAAAATTGAATTCGCCGTTTATGCGACTTTTCTAACGTCTCTGGTCATTATGCATTCAATCTCGAATTATCGTTTTCCATTATGACAATCTCACCGTAAAATATTTGTCTCTCACCTCGAGGAAAAGCGAGTCGTATACTTATATTTTCTAGTAGTTACAAAATATATATATATATAATAATTATATATAACATGTTGGTACGCGAGAATAGTAGATATTTTATACATATATAATATATATAATTTACACTGATGTTTTCTTCAAGAAAAAATTCACAGCCGAGTGGAGCTACTTGAACTCGCAGCTTTCTAAAGAGTCTTCGCTCTTTTTGCACTTCTTTATTTAAAACTTGAACGCACTTTTATTTACAAAAACAACATTTCTCATGTCAAATGATCCAAAATTCCGCGATTATGATTTTGCGGATTCCATATTCGTTTTTTGTCTTTCTTTTATTACAAAAAGACGTAAAAAAAAGTAATAGATTTAAAAAAAAAAGACTAAAAGACGTAAAAAAAATGGCTACCACAAAAAAATCAGACCGTATTTGGCATCTTTGCGGTTCACAATTTCAAATTGGAACCAGTCAAAAGTTTGAAATAAAATCATTAGGTTTAAAAAAAATGATTAAATAAAATGATTAGAATTATTTCTAGAAATATAAAATGATTAGGTGACAGCTTGTTGAGATCGAGTTTAATTTTTAAGTAAAGAAGGTGCAAAAGGGGTTGAATAAAACGAGTAGCGTTTTTAGACCATTCTAGAATGATAGAAAAAAAAGTCTTTGGATCTATCAAGTGGTCTTTTTAGACCAAAGGCACTTTCGGTGTTCCCAATAATGGAGGAGCGTTGTCAGGCATTCGATGAGGACCTAATTTATCAATTTGATTTGGCAAAGGTTGAAGCAGCCGGATAGCTAAACTCGCCAAGATTAGAAGAACTATAAGGCCACATATTGGTACCGCAATCGTCGCTGTTCGGAACCATCCATCTGTGTTCTGCATCCCATGACCCGTTGGCTGAATAGGTCCCAAAAAGGCTCTCGAATCTCCGACTAGAACTGCAAAAAATATATTCAATTTAGATGATTTCAAAAGTAACTGGTGAATTGAATTATTTTTTTTTTGTCATTATTTATGTTATTATTATTTCTACACTAGGAAAAAAGATTTCAATGCAAAAAACAAAGTTGAACTCCACAACGGTTCTGATCAACGATTTCAATTAAAATATTTTTCTATTTATTTTCTCTTTTCAATTTTTATCTCAAAGGACTTTTGAATATTTATTTTATTTAACACATTTTATTAAAACAAAATTAGAATGAAATAATTTCTTATATATTATTTAAATAACTATTTTTTGAATCAAGTATTTGTTATTTATTCAATTATTTATTCTTTATTTAATTATTTATTCTTAATTCAATTATTTTTTCTTGATTCAAAACTTAGATATTCTATTGTAATAAATTGAATATCCTTGAAACGAAAACAAATGACGAGAATATTTTAATTATCTTATTCATGAATTCATTTCTATCACTATAATTTCTAAAACTAAATTGGTATATTTAAATATTAAACAATGCTTCCCTATGAGGAAGCAAAAAGGACCATTTTTACAAGAAATTACGAAAAATAGAAATGTATCAATATTAAGAAAATAACTATGGAATTTTTTTATTCTTATTTTGATTTTTGTTTTGTCTTTTTTTTTTTGAAAATAGATTGTTTTGAATAATTTGTTGACAAAAAAGTGACAATTGAGTTGATTTATAAAAAAAACTCTCATATTATTTTTTTTCTTTTTATATGATGCTCAAGTTAGCAAAATTTTCTTCTTTTTACAAAAGAATAGTACATTGTGTGACTAGTGGTGAAAATGAATGATTTCTCGAGAGTGAAGTTTGCTGCTCGAGCGAAGCGAGAACAGCAATCACACGAGAGAAA
>WNHD01004519.1:0-12527 GCA_011057455.1 Ganaspis sp. Gsp50 | reverse complement strand
CACGGGCGCAAAGGTGAATAGCTCTCGTGCGAGATTCGGAAAACCTCGTCGACCTTTCCGCACCCTCGGCTGCGCCTCGGGTGCTTCAGATCGCCTCGGCTTTCCAATCTCGCCCTTGCTGCAATCACCTACTTTGCGCCCTTGATACGAAAATAACTATTGTTTCTCTACATTCAATAATCACACTGAAAAAAATTTGACCGACAGCTTCAACTAGCATAGGATAGTTGAGTGAAAAGTAGTCAAAGTAACTGCTTTTATAGTTATTCTAACGTTTTTTCTGTAATTAATTTAACTACTTTTTAAGTAGTTAATACATAGTAGTTCGTTCTACATAAATATGTAGTTAAATTACAACTACGGAACTACTAAATTACTATTATGTAATAAAATCTACTACTTAAAGTAGTAGTTTCAATTACCTTACCAATTCTTTTAACTACTTTATGGTAGTCAATACAATCTTTTAAATTGAGTTAAGGACCTATTGTCTACTACTACTCACAGTAGTTAAAAAGTAGTAAAACCTACTACTATTTTTTTTCAGTGCAATACTATAATTTTTTTACCAAACAGTGATTAAATCAAGATATTGAACTTGGAATTTTTTTTTAAAAAAAGCAATCAAAAACTATTTTTTAAATATGCACTTAAAAGTTTAAGCCTTTAAAGTAGTTAAAACACTTTTAAAAGCCGTTTCTAATAGATGATGAAAAGAAAAGAAAATTTTTTTTTCCATTTCGACTTGTAATTTTTTTGATCATAAGTGGAATCAGAAATTTGCTTTAATAAAAGTCATTTAAAGTATTTTACAGACTTTTAAAAACAGTTTCTAATACATGAGAAAAAAAAGTTAAAGATTCTTTTTTTCCATTTCGACTTGTATTCTTTTTTATCAAAAGTGGAATAAGAAATGGTGTTTAAAAAGACCTTTAAAGTATTTTAAACACTTTTCAAAACCTTTTTGGGACTTTTTGGATAGAAACAAATTAGATAGAAGTAATTTTAGAAAAGAAAGATACTAATATACCAATGTCCAAAAAACGTCTTTAAGACGTCTTTTGGACATTGGACTTAGAATATTTTTGATGAATATAGTAAAAAAAAAAAATTTTAACAAAATAATTTAAAATTCTTGTTTCTTATTTTTTAGAATTGTTTAATATTTAATTTATTTCATATATTTTCAAGATTGATAAATCTTTGTGGTAATTATAAAGAAAGTGTAGCTTATGTAGACAATACATGTTTCTTTCAAGTTGTTGATACCAACTGGTCAAAGCGCGAGGTTGCAGAGTCGAGGGTCCTCGGTTCGAATCCCGACAAGTGTGCATATTTTTATTTATAAGTTTAGTGTTTAGAATATCGAGGCTTCAGAAAAATCATGCAAATACAAAGTCTTAATAAAAATTTTGTTCAAATTCTTAAAATATTCCACATAAAGACAATGTCCTAAAGAAGTCTTTTTTTTCTTTTCGATGTCTTTTGGACGTCCAAAAGGACGTACTGTAAGGCAGACATAAGACGTCCTAGGGACGTCTTTGGGCCATAATACTCAATGTCCCAGAATGTCCTGGGACATAAGAAGACGTACTAAAGACGTCTTTAAGACGTCCCGGTGCCCACTGGGCAGTTTACTTTTGGGTCACCGCGCCTAAAATAATCAATACATCTCGCCTCTGAGCAGCTGACGGTACTTTATTGATTATTGCCTAAGTCAATAAGAAGGTTGCATTGTGGTTATGTTTTTTGACAGCTTACTATTTTTTTGTAAGACAAATTTATTTATTTTTAAAGTTTTTTGTGCAATTGTGATAAAAAATGTTGTATGACACACGGACTCTTAGCGGCACTTAGTCCTCGTGTATTAACAAAACTGACCAAAGAAAAAGTGAGTCTCGGTTTAGTTCCGGTAGAGCCTCGGCTTCAACTTGACCTCGGCTACGCCTTGGCTGCGTTTAGAAGCCTCGTCGGGTCGCATGAATATTCCCAACTCGGAACTTGATAGAATTTTTGTGGATCCTAATTCGAAAAAAAAGAATTTATGTTTGGCAGTATTTAAATAAACAGAATTAAAATTTAGAGCTTTTCATAATAAATGAAAATAATGGCTGAATGAAAATCCATATAAAGTATTTTTCATATAATTGGATTAGAGTTGGTGATAATTTTAATTTGGAGGAATATAAAATTATTTAATTTTTTGTTGATTGGATTGTGAATGGTATTAGTTTTAATGAAATATAACCGTTGTCTAATATCAATTGTTAACACAAGAATTTTTTTAATAAGAATTATAATTTAGTAATTTTCTTTTTACTTCTAAATATCATTTGGAAGAAAGTATTTTAAACATATTTTTTATCTAATGTAACATATATGTGCGACTTTAATTAGAACTACTGGTATTCAACTACAGCCTTTTCTGTCTAGAGATAAAGAAAAGTACGGAATGCTTGAACTGAATTAAGCCGATTAACTCACAGTTGAGATGTATGAATTTTAAGTCACGCGAATATTATACCTACAAGTTTTTCTTGACGTTCAGTCTCCGGCTTCGAGTATCTTAAGTACCAGAAAAATTCCTTGGCTAGCGAAGGCGAACACTCGATGTGCGATCACAGAGCCAAGGCCCTAACCAACTGAGCAACTTGATTGGTTGAATAACTTTTTACTATCAAATTTGTTATATTCGACTAATTAATAGTTGGAGAGCAGAACTAACGAAATTGAATATTTTTAAAAAAATAAATAGAAAAAAACAGCTCGAGATTGTTATACATAAACGAAAGAAGAGTTTGACATAAAGACATTTTTGAGAAACTAACTTCTAAAGTTAAATGTTACACACACGAAAAACTATCCGCAACCCGTGTGGAAAAATGTTGAGGCATGACTCAGGTCCAACGATGGTCTGGACGGGCTTTGCCAATACCGTCTACTCTAGACGGTCTGGCCGGGCCCCATCCAGGGCCAGTCCAGACGGTCTTGATTGAAAATCGATGACTTTATGTCAAGACGGTCTGGCCGGGCCCCGTCCAGGGCCAGTCCAGACGGTTTTGATTGAAAATCTAAGACTTTTTGTCAATATGGTCTGACCGGGCCCCGACATGGCTAGTCCAGACGGTCTTGATTGAAAATCGAAGACTTTTTGTCAAGACGGTCTGACCGGGCCTGGGCCAGTCCAGACGGTCTTGATTGAAAATCGAAGACTTTTTGTCAAGATGGTCTGACCGGGCCTCGGCCAGGGTCAGTCCAGACGGTCTTGACTGAAAAACGACTAAGTGTAGACAAGACGGTCTGCCCGGGCCCCGGCCAGGGCCAGACCAGACGGGCTTGATTGAAAATCAAAGAATTTTTGTCAAGACGGTCTGACCGGGTCCCTGCCGGGGCCAGTCCAGACGGTCTTGATTGGAAAGTAGATTGTCGTATAGGCGGTCATTATATCATTTGTTTTAAGTAAATGGGTGAATTTCATAATACAGTAAAGTAATTTATTGTGCTATCTGTTTCCTGGTTCTTCTTGCCAACACTCCTTATTACGGCAATTCGAAAATATTTACATAAGGCAGCGTAGCGCAAGTGGTTAGAGCGACAGTATGTTTAGTGTAGGGTCGAGGGTACGAATCCCACTGAGCGAGAAAATTTTTAATTTATAAGTTTAATATTAAGAAGTGTGTTGTAATAAAAATGAAATGTTATGTACAAAAGCGTTTTAAAACCCTAAAATAAAAAATAAAAAGGTGAAAGTAAATGTAGTGTAACAGTCGAGAAGATAATTATGTTAGAAGTGACAAAATTGTATTAATTTTTTTCTTTTCTGTCCAAGTCTAGAAAAATTTTGGGTTTCGCTGCTCAAGCGTGGAAAATTTTTGGAGATCTGGACGGGCGCTGGCCAGACCGTCCGGTTTCGCTACACAAGCGTGGATAAACTTTTGGGATCTGGACGGGCGCTGGCCAGACCCTCCGGTTTCGCTACACAAGCGTGAAAAAACTTTGGGGATCTGGACGGGCGCTGGCCAGACCTTTCATTTTCATAATCGGGCTTTGTCCGGACGGTCTTGATATGGCGCTGGCCAGACGGTCTAGTCAAGACCAAATCGTGGATAAAACGTAACAATTCTTGCCAGCGCCATGTCAAGACCGTCTGGCCAGCGCCCGATATCGAAAATAGACAGTCTGGCCAGCGCCCGCCCAGAGCCCCAACATTTTTCCTCACGGGAAAGTGTCACTTTACATAAGTGCAAAAGGATTGATTTATTAAATTGCTAAGAATTTACAGAATAATTTCTAGTTTTTATACTCAGGTAAAATTCTTTTTTACTTTAGTCAATATTTATTGACTTTCATTCTGAAGTTGTAAAAGGGGTGGTTTTTTCTTAAATTTGGGCTGCCTGCTATTGTTTGTATGTCTGTTACTAATTTTAAAACGATTTTACAGTTAGTCAATTAAAATATGATACAATAGTAAATGCCTATGCTTTTTAATATATTCTAATATTTTACAAAAAATGAATTTATGATGTTGAGTTAGTTTTGTAACCCCTTCTTCAAGAGTTGCAACTTTTGGAAAGTCATTTTGGAATTGTGCTGGTCAATACTGTAAGGAGAGACTATGATTTAACATTTCCGTTTCAAGACATTTTTACACATCCGTCATTGTTCTTTCGGTTCAACTAGTTCTCTCGTCTATCGCGGCAACACCATTGATGCAATGATTGCAGACAATGTTGGCCTTAGCTTGTCAATTTCTACCGGGGGAATCTTTTTTCACAGTAAATGAAACAGAATTTTTTTGACCGTAAAAAAGGGGTTAAAAAACGTCACGACGTAATTTTGATCCTCTTTTTTAGTGTCAAGATAATTTTGCATGACTGACTGTGTTCGTAACGAATAAATATTTATATTTCAAGCATCTTCAAACTCACTTTATCAACTTGAGCTTTTCTTTTTGCAGCATTTGCAGCTTCTTTTTTTTTCTGTCTCAGAAAGGTTCTTCGACGGTGAGAAATTATTTGGTTTCCTTCTATTCCTTTTCGTTGTACGTACTTGAAGAAGAAAATTTTTGCAAACGTTTTTAAATGCGATTACATTACAAAAAAACTGTTGTTGTATTAGAGGTATGAGTATGTTTGGCACTTTTTCGTGCATATGCAAAGAAAATTTATGGACAATTCAACTAGTCATGCGCGTTTAGCAAGCTATAATAACGAAAAATTATTAGGTTAAGTTAACAAAGCATCGTTTAGTTTCGTTCTGTTAGGATTTTGATGAAAAAACTATTCGAGTCAACAATCTGTTTAGTAACATAAAAGGTATTGTGTTAAATTGAGTGTCCCGATGAAATAACGCGACCGACGCTCGAATTTTTGTTTTCTACTTATAGTGTTAGTCAGAGAAAGCATTAATTTACATTCTTCTTCTGACTCGAACTGTAAGTAGAAAACAAGAAGCTTGAGCGTTGGTCGCGTTATTTGATCGGGACACTGAATTATTCAATAAAATTGGTAGGGGAAAGGTGCCTAAGACGGCCCCCATCCATATAATGTAACAAATTATATAGTTAGTTAATTAAAAATAACAAACCGATGCACGTTTATTGTTTGTTATCCCCTTTAAATAATCCATTAAAGAAAAACCAAATAAATTATCTAAAAGACGATTAATTTTGTTATAGAAAAAAGTGCATTTTGGCCGTCTTAGGCAACCTGGTAGCCTAACAATAAGACGGCAATCTCTTTAAATTTCTTAAAATCTACTTATTTAACAATTTAAAATTGTTTATGAACATTGGTTAAGATATTTTAGGTATCATATTTACTTTTCATACGTATTATTGTAAGAATTTTACTCAAATAATGTAAAAAAAACTAATAAAAATAATTATTAATAAAATATTGCTTGAAAATCATGAAAAACAAAAAATATATGAAAAAACTGTTTAATTTTAAATAATTTTAATTAATTTTCATGATTTGACTGATTTTCATTATAAAAATAATATTTGTTTAAAATTTGTTTAAAAATATACAGTACATATTCAGGGTGGCCGTCTTAGGCAACTTGCTTTGTTTTCGGATAATTAGTTTTTTAATTATATAAAATAAATATCATTCAAAACTAGTCTAAGGTTTTTAAACCTTATTAATTAAATGTTCTTTCAACTAAGACCAATACTTACTTCCAAAAAAATATTGAATTCATAAAATTCTGAGTTTTAAAATTAGTCCATCCTTCATCTTTTGAAATGTTAAAGAGATTTTTCTCTCTAATTGTTTTTATTTATTTTAATTGAACAAAACAATATTTTAACATTAATTAGAGGTGTCTCAACTATAAATTTGCGTACATAATTGTTTTAAAAATTTCCTTAATTTAAAGATATTAAAGGGTGGCCGTCTTAGGCGCTAGGCCGTTTTAGGCAACTCTCCCCTACTCAAAATTATATGAAAGTAACTAAGTTAAATAGGAGCGCATGATTAATACCTAAATAATTGTCAGAATATATACATAATCGAAATTTCTTTTAAAGAAATTCATATTTGTCAGAATTTTGAATCGAGAGAATTTTTAATTTGCCGGAATTTCATGTAACAAAATGTTTATTTAGCAGAATTATCGTTTAATAGAATTTTAATAAAACTGATTCTGAATATAACAGAGGTTTTATGTGACAGAATTTTGAACAGTCCGAAAATTAAAAAAATTAAATTTCATTTACTAATTATATTTATTCCAATTTTTGTTATTTAATCAATTTACTTTTTCTATGAACAACGAATTGAATAAATTATAGAATAAACATCTATTAAGAAATCAAATTCCTAACGAAAGTCAAGTTCGAAATAATGTTTTTTTGGTTTGTTTAATTTTTTTTCCTTTACTTAAAACATGAAAAGCAATTAAAAAATGCAATTAAATACATGTTGATTAATTTCAGTCAATTGTTCAATAATGGTTCTTTTACAGTTTTTGAAATATTCGTCGAAATTTAGTGTGCACACACACTCAAACAGATATAAAGACGAACATGCCATCAAAGACATGTGTTTTAGGTTTCTGGGGTCCAAGAATGTCATGAAAAATTAATAAATCGAAATTGGAAAGTTGACATGCTTCTTTAATCACTTTCATCAGTTAAGTCATGCTTTCTTTTCAAGAAAGAAGCATTAAAAAGCTTAAGAAGTATATTAATAACATAAAACAAATTGTTTAAAATTCTCCAGGCGCAGAGTAAGAAGTTTATTGAATAGAAAAAACAGTAATGTGAATAAGTAAATGCACACTGAGAAAAAAATACTTGGGTGACAAAAGTGCGGTACTTTTGGAATTTGACGCTATTGATTCATAAGTACAAACTGTGAAATTTATATCATCTTCATTAACACAAAGATAATACTTGGATTTTACAGTATAAGCTTTTGAATCAATAGCGTCAAATTCCAAAAGTATCGCACTTTTGTCAGCCGAGTATTTGTTTCTCAGTGTATAGTTAATAAATTTTAAGTTTGTTCCCTATCTTTGAAACTTCAACTTTTTTCGAGTGCTCTCGATATTTTCGAGATTTTGAATTATTTTGCTGCAACAGGATCAATGAAAAAAGAATGATTCAATGAATATTACATTTTTAACAATTCCTTGTAAAATTGAAGAAAACTAAATTTTTTAAAATATTATATGAAATTAAGCACATGTAATTAAAAACAATATTTACCATCGTTGTTATCCACATTATCTCTTGGAGGACTGCCCTGCCCTGCATTTTCCATGTTGTTTTTTATTCTAGAAGGAGGAAAATAAACATGAAAATAAGTAAATGAAATAAAAGTTAAATAAAAAATAAACCTTAATTTATAAAAATATGAAGATTATTTCATATAATAATAATAAGAACAAAAGTAACAATAATAATAATTATTATTATTTATTTGTGAACATGTAACTATAAAATCAACAATTAAATTCTTAAAGATTTGGAAAAGCTGTAAAAAGTCCAATGAACCATTACAATATTTTAAATATAAAGAAATAACAGATTTTATTGAAAGATATTTTATAAAGAAGTTCCTTTTTTGAAACGAAACACGAATAAGAAATATTCAATTTAACTTTTTTCCCATGAAACCTTATCAAGTTTTATTAACGAAAATTCTTTCACATTTTTTTTTATTTAAAAAGTAAACTGGTGTTCTATTAAAAATATACTCGCATGAAATCTTTGTTCGTTTTTTTCTCAAATACCATCTGCTTTGTTTTTATTATGAATTAATAGATTTCTTTCTATATTTCTTTAAAATTATAAATATAAAATATATATCACTCTAAATTTTTTGGAGTAAAATGTCACTTCATTAGGAGTGAAAACTGGGTCACTCCTTTCGAAGTAAGTAACTTTTACTTCAATTTGAATAAAAATTCAGTCTAAGCAAAGAGTCGATGTGGTAGACTCCTCTACATTTGGGGTAAAATTCCATTCTTCCAACAGTAAGATTTCATAATTTTTTCACCCGGAACGGAGTGACCCAGTTTACATTTAGAAGATTATTTTTCAAGGAATGGAGTGGAATTCTAATAATTTTAATAATTGTTTCTCACATTTCAGAAGCAAAATTGAAGTTAAATAATTTCTAAATTATAACTTGCTTCATTTTTATCTGTCGGGTAAAATAATATAAATGAGAAAATGAGATAATTAAAAATTGTCAGCAAAGCTTTGTAGAAATTTTATATTAATTATTATATATTTAATATATTCATTAAAATAATTTAGGTCAATAATGTGTACAATTAAATGTTAGACTTTTCTTTACATAAAGTTTTAAGAGTCTTGCAAAATGTAGAAAAAAAACAACAATACCAATAGTTTAATTCAATTGCTTCAAAAATAATATTTAAAATGAGACCAGAAACTTAAAAAAATAATTATTTCAATAATTATTTCACAATTACATAGATAAACCTTACAATTTACCGTTGGCAGCGAATAACATCAAGAATTAAAAAAATTAAAAGAAAGAAATTAAATTAAACTTAAAAATGAAATCCAGAGAAATAGAAAATTTTTATATAAAATATATTTTATTTTTATATAAATTTTTATTTTTTTTAAATATAAATTAAGTAATTTTTAAAAATTAAAATAAATTGTCTATTTACTCGTAAAGTACATTTTGTATTTTTCTCTTCCATTTTTTCAACTTTATTTTATTAAAATCTATCCTATAATAAATAATATTAAAAAGAATACTTTCTTCAAAATTCTGAAAACTCAAGAGCTTTGGATACTTTCTTAGTGATATTGATAAAAATCCGTGATAATATGAAATGAATTAATGTAATATAAAGAATGTGAAAAGAAATTTAAAGTAAAGTATAAAAATTAAAAAAATGAACAGGAGACTCCTAACAAACTAATGTAAAGTTTAGAATTTTTTTATTTCCAAAAAGAGCAACTGAAAAATATCGTATTAAAACGAAAATATCAAATCAATAATAATTGTCAAAAATTAATTAGCAAACAAGAAAAGACAATAAAAAAGTAAGGTGAATAAAAATAACAAAGAAAAATATATTGATTAAAAACGTAAAAAAATTATTTATAAAGTATAGAAACTGAAACAAAGTAAAACATATATATAAAATTCTATAATTTGAAGTGTACTTAAACAATTTGACTTAAAAGTATAAAAATAAAGTTCCGAACGTTCAAATGAACGAAATATTTATTATTTTCATTTTAAAATTTTCAATTTTTAAGAAATATTTATTAACATAGGAAATATTAACTCTCATGTTATTATTGTTTAAAAACAGTTACTCATTGTTGAAAGTAAAATTTTCTTCTTGGAAAATTAAAAGAGAAACAAAATAGTTCATTCAAATGAACATTAGGAACTTAAGTAATATTAAAATATACGATATGAAAAGAAAATAATAAAAGTAAATTGAGATTCAAAATTAAATAGGATAACATTTAGAAAATATGTAACTATTGTAAAATTGAGAAAACATAAAATTGTATATTAGTGGTAAAACCTGAAAATTGAGATGACTGAACATTTCCAAAATGGACGTAATTAAAACCTACTTCATGAAATTAACACATTTTTTTTAAATAAAGAAAGGCGGAAATACCTGGGCTTTTGTATATTAAGAAATACTGTAAAGTGAAAAGTTAACAATTTAACGAAAAAAGTAAAAAAATGGGTTCAAAGAATAGTAAAATGAAGTAAAGAAAATCACCAAGCAAATTAACAATAACTAAAAAATAAGACTTACTGAAAAAATATCAACGGATAAAACCATTTAATATTAAAAACAAAATTTAAAAAATGATAGTTTCTGAAAAATCTGTTTTTTGAAATTTTTCTGAAAAAAGAATAAATTTTGAAAGCTTTCAATTGTAAAGCACCGAAGTTGTTATTAAAAAAATGGTTTGACAAAAGGATCAAGTAAGCAAAAACATACCAACCTTGTAGGAAATAGTATTTTTTAAATTGGAATATTAATGAAACCACATATTTCAGGTTATGTTCGCCAAACACGTGTAACAAATGTGCTGAGCACGTGCTGAGTTAAAAAATTTATATAATGTTCAATTATATTTTAAAACTTCAATGAACGCTGAAATGTTATCTTGCAACTAATAAGCTTTATAAAATTAAATCTTTCAATGGAAAATTATAAAATGAAACTCAACAAAAAATTGCTACAGATATTTGGAGAACATAACCTGTACCATGCATTTATGATTTTTTAAAGAAATAATCGATGATTAAATAAAGAATAAAATGATAAATAGGAATAACATTTACAATTTAAAATACTTACCTTAATCAAAAGAAATCTTTTCGATGGCACCGCTAGCTTTAAAACTGAATTCACCATTCGATCAGGAGCTCGTCGAGGAAAAAGACCGTACAAATTAAATTTTTCACTAAATTCGACTATAGCGTTATAGCTACATGCGTTGATCAAAATTTCTGCATTATCATGAATTTTCTGTAGTGAAGGAAGAAACGCGTGTCGCTATCTGACGACATTTTTGGAAAGTGTTGCTTTCCAGATAATGTAGACTTACATATAGCACGATTGTTTAGTACTTTTCTTTTAATCCTTGTTTATTTTAAACGAATTACATATAGATCACGCTTAATTAATGATCGTTTAACACTTTAATCATTGCTTTATTGTTTTTTAATATTCCCGAAAACCTTTGGAGCTCATTTTTTCCATATATCGCTTTAAATCTTTCACTTCGAAACTGACAGGTAAAAAACCGCACATTTTATACTATTTATTAATCATTATTCGCAGGTTAATTTAATTAAAGTAGTGTACAAATGGCTTCATTATAGGTTACTTTATTCGTCTTAGTCGTTTACTTCACGAATATACACGACTTTACTGAGAAATACCGCTTTTCCCATAATGTGCCATAAGGTGCCATAAGGCGCCATAGTTATGGCTCCTTGTGGGTTTTCAAATCCGCCAGGGAGGGGATATACATAAACATTATAATATATTTTTTGATGTTATATTGCGCAAAACTCATTGTCAACATTTAGCTGTAGCCTTGAAAATGTCCTTGAAAAGTGACGACCAAATTTTTCAAATTTTTCAAATTTCTTTGTGCATTAATAAATACTGAGAGTATAAGGAAGGCGATAAAACAAAAGCACTTTTAAATAATGCAGAAGTCACAGAATTAGATTTTTTAATCATTTTTGCATATTATAGTTATCTTCTTGATGGAGAAAGGGAACTAATGAATTTTACCTCAAAAAATGAGGCCCAAAAGAATTTGAGATCTTAATATAACAAAGGATTTTTAAATAACTATATCTAGGAACATTTAAAGAAACAAAGAAAAATTCATGTCTCTAATCCCAGTTCTATCTTAACATATTTACTTTTATATGTCTTTATTTTATTATCAATTTATTTATATATGTTTCAATTACAAAATACTTATTTTACATTCACTAAAATTTCTTTCTTTCTCTTTCTATCTCCATCTCTCTAAATCCCTCTGTCGCTTAATCTTTCTATATTTTTATCTTTCTGTATCCTTATCTGTATCTCTGTATCTCTATATTTCTGTTTATCTCTCTCTCTCTCTGTCTCTCTCAATCTCTGTTTATATTATATATATTTATTTTTTATTTATTTATTTTAAATATTAGAAGTTTCTAGGGCTAAATAGCCCTCCAAGGAACAATACAATATTTTGTAATATAACAATAATGATATTACAATAATAATATGTAAGTTAACAAGGATATTTAATACTTTCTACGTTTTACCATCAACAGAGTGTTTAATCGCCAATAAAAGCAAAGGAAAAGATATCAAAAAAACAACAAAATTAGAACAAGGAATATTTTTATTTAAAACAAAAAAAATAATAAGAATACAAAAAATAAATTAAAAATAAAAGTTAGTTATCTGCACATTTAATAATTCATAAAACATAAATAATTACCAATATGTAATATTAAATAATTTACTATTATTTTTAGACAAAA
>WNHD01004518.1:0-11117 GCA_011057455.1 Ganaspis sp. Gsp50 | reverse complement strand
ATAATAATAATAATAATAATAATAATAATAATAATAATAATAATAATAATAATAATAATAATAATAATAATAATAAGCTATAATATATTAGAAACAATTAATAGGAACGTTTAAAATCTTAGCACAATTCTTTTCCATAAGTCCCCATTTATCCCCCTAACTTGCGTCCGTATAGCCGACTTTAATTAGAATTACTCGTATTCACCTGGCCCTTTCTAACCAGAGTTAAGGGAAACTACTTTAATTTTAAAATATTTTTAAAATATTTTTAAAATATTTAATTTCAAAATTCCGTTTTTCGCATATATTTAGCGTATATTTAGCTAGTAATAATAATAATTAGGATGATTAATTTATCAATTGGTGGTAATTATCACTGTAAAAAAGAAGTCTTGTTTTCAGCCTACTTTTCACTAAAAATGTTTAAATATTAGTCCCAATTTTCACTGATTTTCAGCATCGAGAGTTTAATTTTAAGACCAAAAACTGTCTTATTCTTGTTTTCAGCCGAAAAATGTACTATTTTTCAATCAATTTGGTTTTGAGGTGTTTTGTTTTTACTGTGAATAGACTTTGTTTTTACTGTGAATATTAGCTGGGACATTATCAATCTTTCCGAGTCAAATGATAAAAATAATAAGAATAATATAATAATGAATAATAATATAATAATAATAATAATAATAATAATAATAATAATAATAATAATAATAATAATGTTTTGTTCATAAAATAAAAAGAAATTTAGTAGAATCAACACTTTTGTGCGTGTTTTTTCTAATTCAAGTCGAAGAAAATGTATCTTTGACCATAATAAACAAAGTTTGTTAATTCAAAGAAATTTTCTTAAAAAATAGAATTGTCTTCGAATCAAAGAAATATTGTTTAAATAGAAAACAATGTTTTCTGAGTACAGAGTGAGCTTTATTTCTTTTTTAGCTTTTCGAATTTTAAGTTTCATCTCCATTAATTAATGATAAAAAAATTTCGCATTTTAGGAATCGGGATAGATGATACATTCGTGATGTTAGCGGCATGGAGAAGAACAGATTTTACGAGTCCAGTTCCTCTGAGAATGGCTGAAACTCTAAGTGAAGCTGCAGTTTCCATCACTATCACTTCTTTAACTGATATGATTTCATTTTTCATAGGCATATTTGCTCAATTCCCTTCAATTCAAATTTTCTGCATTTATTCAGGTAAGCGCCCAATCATCAATTTATTGTCAAATAAGTTTTGTTTTCATTTATATTTATTTATATTCAATTAATTTATATATAATTTTACAACAAAAAATTGTCTAGAAAACGTTTAGTAAAAATGTCTTTTTGTTTATATGTTGCAATGTTTTGATATCTTCCTGTTTTTAAACAGCCAGATATTAATTATCATCGGTTGTGAGACCATTCACATTAATTAATTTGTTAAACATTGATTTGATAGGGTTCGCGGTGGTGTTTACATTCCTATTCCATTTGACCTTTTTCACCGGATGCCTTGCAATAAGTGGATACTGTGAGCAAAATAATCGTCATAGTGTCCTCTGCTGTAAAGTTGAACCACTTTCAAAATCGAGTGAGTATATCCATTCAATAATCTCGTTTATTATTTTTTCTTTCTAATCGGAGTGTCGTATTATATTTGTATCATTGCTATTTCATAAAATTTTATTTTCATTTGAGATCAATTTTAATATTTCGTTTTTAAGGAAACCTAATTTTGAACTAATTTCAGTTTTCAATCAATGGGAACTTTAAACTAATTTCAGTTTTCAACCAATGCGAACTTCAAACTAATTTCAGTTTCCAAGAAACATGGATTTTAAACTAATTCCAGTTTTTAACAAATTTTAATTCTAAACTAATTTCCGAAAAGCCGTCATTTTGAACCAATTTACATTTTTAATTATAATTTTCAATTAATCTTAACTTTGATCTATTTTCAATTTTTATCTGATTGTAGATTTCAGAGAGTTGGAACTTTTAATTCTAAAATTAAGTTCTAAAATTACAAACAAGTTCAGAAACACGTTGAGATGTTTGACATTTGCAGATTTTTTGTTATGGGTGTTCGTTTAACATTTTGAAAAAAGCAGTTTGGAATTCTTCACAAGAAGTAGTGTATAAAGAAAAGAAGTTTTTGTCAAAGAATATAATAAATGACTCTAGAAATGGAAAAAATTAATTACGAACACGACTAATTAAAGCATCAATAATTATAGATACAACCGTCTATAGCATCTATTTTTAAAAGGCTGACGAAACACTAAAATTATTTATACGAAAATTTGTTTATCATTTAAAATCCATTTCTTCAATGCCCTTTGGACGTGTTTATTTAATTCGAGAGCGAAATTTCGAAAAACGCTTCAAATTTCCTGTCTTATTAATTTATTCATTATTATTTCCTGTTTTATAATATAATTTAATTAAAATTATTTCCAGTTTTATAAATGTATTTAATATTATTTTCTGTTTTCTAATTATATCCCTAAAACGTGTGTGGATCTTTTCGAGAGTAGATCAATCAATGATCAATGATTTCTTGGTTTGTATTTCAGGAATCATTCTTCCTTTTTTGCTATCGTTTAATAACGAATTTCAACAATTTAAGAACCATTATTAGACTGTTTATGAATTATTTTTAAACTGTGTGGGAATAATTATTAAACTGTTTAATAATCATTTTCAAACAGTTTGGGAATAATTATTAGACTGTTTATGAATCATTTGTAGACGGTTTGGGAATAATTATTATTGGACTGATTATTAACCATTTTTTAAAGTGTTTAGAAATTATTCCTAGACTGTTTAGGAATCATTCCTAGACTGCTTAGGCATAATTCTTAAACACTTCTAGAACCATTCCTAGACTGTTTAGTTATCATTTCTAGACTGTTTAGTTATCATTTCTAGACTGTTTAGGAATTTTTTCCTAAACTGTTTAGGCATCATTCTTGAACTTCTTGTTTAGTTATCATTCGCAGGGATGACAGTCGTTTTTTCGTTCAATTTTAGGTGAAAAAGATTAATTTTAATTTTAAAAAAGGGGATTTTCTTCCATAAAAAGGGGATTTTAGAAAGAGGAAAAAAGGATAACATTGTAATATTTAAGAACTTAAAGAACGTAATAAGTAAATGACTTTTTCCATTAGAAAAATAGTCCAATTTTCATTATATTTTGTATGTGAGTATATGTGTACGTTAAAAAAAATGAATTTTTCAATATTTTGTAAAAAATTGAATTACTTTTGAAAAAATGAAAGTTCTTTAATTACTGCTCTTAGACTTAATGTAAAAATAATTTTATATAGAATTTAAATTACTGAAGGTAATTATTTTTAATATTAAAACCATTTTAAGTATTTTTAAATATTTTTAAATATTTTGAAGTATTTTAGAATATTTTAAAGACATTTTAAGTATTTTTAGGTATTTTTATATATTTTCAAATATTTTGAAGTATTTAGAAAAAGTCAGAAGTATTTTAGAGTAGTTTTAAGTATTTTTGAATACTTAAAAGTAATTTTTTTTTATTTTCAAAAAATTCACGGGTTACAAAACACCCATTATAATATAAAAAATATAATAAATATAATAATTTAAAGTATTTTTAAGCAGTCTGAAGTAGTTCAAAGTAGTTTTAAGTATTTTAAAGTATTTTAAAGTATTTTCAAATGTTTTCAAATATTTTTAAGTATTTTGAAGTAGTCTGAAGTATTTTAGAGAAGTTTTAAATATTTGAAAATATTTTAAGTATTTTTAAGCAGTCTGAAGTAGTTCAAAGTAGTTCAAAATAGTTTTAAGTATTTTAAAGTATTTTCAAATGTTTGTAAATATTTTTAAGTATTTTGAAGTAGTCTGAAGTATTTTAAAGTAGTTTTAAGAATGTTTAAATATTTTAAATAAATTCTAAATGTTTGTAAATATTTGGAAGTATTTTGAAACAGTCTGAAGGTTTTTGAAATATTTTAAAGAGATTTTAACTACTTTTAGATATTTTGAAGCGTTGGCAAGTATTTGTAAATATTTTTAAGTCTTTTAAAGTAATATAAATTATTTTGAACTATTTTAAAGCAATTTTAAGTAGATTTTAATATTTTAAAATATTTTAATATATTTTTAAGTATTTTTAAGTTTTTTTAAGTGTTTTTAAATATATTGAAATATTGGGAAGTATTTGAAAATATTCTAAAGTAATTTTAAAGTATTTCTAAGTAGTCTGAAGTATTATTGTTTAAAAATTAGAAAAACTTTGATGCCTGCATTCGTAGACTGTTTAGAAATAATTTCTAGACTCGTTAGGAATAATTCCTTGACTCTTTAGGAATAAATGTATTAATAGAACCAAAATGAAAAGTTTAATACAGTCAGTTTCATTTTCTCAGTTCGATTTTTTAACATTGGAGTGCATCTCTTTTCTTTCTGATGCAGATTTAAATTTTCACTTACAGCTCAAATTTTACTCCATAGGAAAAGAAAAAAGCTTCTACAACGCATTCAAAGAGGAACATTATAAAACTGTGAAATTTCACTTATTTAAATTTAGTCAATAGAAGTTAAAAAATGCTCTTTTGAAATTATTTTTAAAAATATGAACAATAGGATGCAAACAACAAGATTACGGGTTGTGCATACACACACACACACACACACATATATATATATATATTATATGTTGTGAATACGTTTTATGCCAATATATTTCCGTGAAAATGCTTTCTCCAGCGATCATGTCAACCGAGACTGTACGAGTATTCCGCGGACTATACCTAGAGCGATATCGATAGTTGGATTACGCTTTCATATATATTATGTACTCGATAATAGATATAAATATGTTGTTACCAACTTTGATGGCAAAAGTGAACTTATAAACCGTGCACTTTAGAAAATTGAGTTTTGCATCATGATCCACGCGAATGAGCGACCATCGTATAATTTTTATCCAATAAATAAAGTGTTTGGAAAACACGTTACATTCTCCACTGGTCATTAAGTCATAAAAGAAATAAAATAGCATTATTAAACTATAAAGAAGTCATAAGCGAATTTCAAAAATTGTTGAATTGTTCAGATTAGATGATGTTAAGACTTGTGTAATCCGCCGTTGCTTTCTCTCTGTTAGCGTCATTCACTGACCGGTTTGACAAAATCGTCTCGCTAATCAAGTTAAAAAAAATGATTCCTTTTTTTTAATACATTCTCATTAAAAATAATAATTATTTTTAATTTATTATTTATCATTTTATTGCAAATTTAATTTTCAAAAACAGCAAACTACTTAATTGTGAATATTATTACTAATTTTCTTTTATAATTTAGACGTTTCCTGACCTTACGTAAAGCACGAAAGTGTTTAAAGAATGAAAATATTTCAGTAAGAGGATAATTATTGTTTATAAGTTTAGTATTTATGAACGGACTCGAGGTCGTTCGGAAATTCGTTAATGGCTGTCATCACAATTATTCATTTCTCTCGCGAAAATTGAATTCTTTCGTGGAAAAGCAATTTGCTTTGTACGAGTTTTCTTTCCAAGTTCATTTTAATAAACGAAAATGATAAATTTAAAAATATTGCTTTATAAACTTATTATTTTTATAACTTTTTATTATTAATTTTATTTTTATAACTTTTTATTATTAATTTTTTATTTTTATAACTTTTTATTATTAATTTTTTATTTTTATAACTTTTTATTACATATTAATTTTTTATTTTAATAACTTTATAAACTTATGTATTATCATTTCAGATTTAGAAAAGTTTATCAAACTGTCATGAGATGTTGTAGATATATTGAGAAGTAAATTTTGAGAAATATTGAGAAGTCGTAGCATCTCGAATTATTATTCTTTACTGAAAATTAGAGTCTTTTTAGAAGCGTATACAACCTTGATTTTTGTTTCTCTAATTAACAAGAGTAAATCAATTTATATTCTTAAGATAATTCAAATTAAGTTAAATGCTTAAAAATTTGTATTTACGTCAGAGTGTTATAAGTCACTTTAAAAAAATAGTAATAAAAATGCATTCACTAGACAAATTTTTTTTCGAATTAAAATACCTATGATCATTTATTTTAAATGTCGGTGTTTCGCAATAGGAATAAATTCTTGTTGCCTCATCAAGACTAATCAATCTATAAATATCAAACAAATAATACATATTTTTATTGAACTAATAATGATAAGAAATTTTGTATACATAAAACTTGTTACAAACTTGTCACAAACTTGTTACAAACTTGTCACAAACTTGTCACAAACTTGTTACAAACTTGTCGCAAACTTGTTACAAACTTGTCACAAACTTGTCGCAAACTTGTCGCAAACTTGTTACAAACTTGTCACAAACTTGTTACAAACTTGTCGCAAACTTGTTACAAACTTGTCACAAACTTGTTACAAACTTGTTGTGAACCTGTTGCGAACTTACACAAGAAAAAATAATATCCATTTTAACACTAAAATCGTGTTAAAACAATACAAAACAAATATAAACCCAATGAGAGGGCGCCACCGTCTATGAACTTTAGCATTAGTTCAAAATAACACGAAACGGATTTGAACCAATTTTGTTTGTGTGGTTTTTCGGAAATAAATACAAAAATTGGAATTTTCAGTTGCATGTGACAGTTAAAGAAATCTAACTACTATAAACTTTAGAAATGAAAATAAATTAGAGACTGAAAAAATAATTTTACAAAAGAGAAAAAAAATACAAAAATCGTTTATAAACATATTTTGATCACGTTCACGGCTTTCGTAAGGTCAGTGACGGGCATTAAAATGCGTCAGGCAGGAAACAACAATTACATTCTGCTTATCAAGACCTTTAATGACTGTTTTTTCTTTGTTATTAAAGTATAATTTCTAGTTAAAAAAGATATAAAATCCACATTGCTATTGTTTAAAACAGCTGACTAATATGAGAATGTTCAAATAACGGAATTTGAATTTTTATGCACTAAACTGTAGAATGGCACTACATGAAACAATGACACTGTTTTTAATATAGTGGTAAACGAAAACGAAGAATACGTACTAATATAAAAATAATAATTTCGTGATCATTAAACAATGATCATTAAAAATTAATAAATAAGCAAAAATAATTTAATAATTGGTAAAAATAAAAAATTGCATTGCATTTCATTTCATTTCATTTCATTTCATTCAAATTAATAAAAAAAGTTTCTATTAGCTGCAAAAAGTAAATTAAGTTTGCTTTGAAAAAGGAGGCAATTTTAAGGAAATCAGTTTAAATATTTTTTATTGCCAATTTGTATATAGTTTAATTCTTGACCGCAAGAAGAGCATTCATTAAAGAATTTATTTGGTTTTTACTCTTTTAATGTATTTTATTTACGATTTTTAAAAAAGGCCAGTAAAAAATTAGTTCCTTATTTTAAAGAAATTCTGTGTTTATTAAATCAGGGAAACTCCATTTATGGATCATTTATAAATTATGTCACATTCAAGACTAGGGCGTGGACAGAAGTGTTACATACAGCAGAATCTCTGTAATAGGACTTTCTGCTACTTTTTCTGAAACTGTACTTTTTGTAACAGAAATTTTAATTTACGTTTAAACTAAGTGTAAAAAAAATTTTAATTATTTTACCCATCAATATAAATTTTTTCAACGAGTTATAAATTCTTCTACATCCAAAAATTATTAAAATCCAATAGAAATTATTGTTTTTTAATTAAAAGAAGCTGTTTATTGCATGTTTCTATAATTTTTTAAAAATACTTTTCTATGCTCTTTCCATTACTATATGCTTTTTCTATGTTTCTATGATTTTTCTGTTGCTATTATTTTTCTGTTTCTATGATTTTTCTGTTGCTATTATTTTTCTGTTTCTATGATTTTTCTGTTTCTATATGATTTTTCTGTTTCTATGATTTTCCTATATTTCTATAGTTTTTCTACGTTTATTCTCTTTCTCTACGATAGTTTTCTTTCACCCTTTTTGTGGCTTTTCTTATTAACCGAAATAAAAATATTTTTATTGATTACAGGCCATCGATCGTGGTTTTATCGCGTCCTGTGTACAGGAGGAGTGGATCCTGATGATCCTTGCAATGCAGTCGATAATCCAGAGCACGGTTGCATGAGCTGGTTCAGAGATTATTTGGGCCACGCTTTAAACATGAAATCTGTTAAAGCTCTGGTTATACTTGTTTTTGCCGCATATTTGGCTGGAGCATGTTACGGATTAACGCAAATAAAAGAAGGTCTAGAAAGGCGAAAATTATCAAAAGAGGATTCCTACTCAATAACATTTTACGATCTACAAGATATGTACTTCCGAGAGTTTCCATACAGAATTCAGGTAATATTTCTTACTTTTCTTTCGTTTCCCCAATTTTTATCTTCTTTTTTTTATCATTTGTTTTTTTGCTTCCTTATAGAGGAAGCATTGTTTTTAAAGAGTTTTAATACAAACTGTAGGTTTCAAAAGTTCCCATATCAAAAAACGGTTTCAACTCTTTATACATGGAAAGAATCATGTTTTTTGAAAAAAATGCTTTGATATATGCTTGATATATATTTGTATATATTTTTGTGTACCTGTTTCGTAAAGTGCAAGATAGTTTTGGCTGAAATTTTAAAGTAGTAATTCGTAATGTAGAATTCGTAATGTTGAATTCGTATGTAGAAAATCGAAAAGAGTGTAAATAGAAAAAGAAATGAGACTAGATGGAGACTGAATTGAGAACATTGGTCTGAATCGGAATATCGGATTTCGCTAAAAGTCGAGCTGATGAATTAAAACTTGTATTTACTTGTAGGTTGCTCTTAAAGCACACTTTCCCAATGGTCAAAAGAATATTGTACAACGGAGCAAAAAATACTTAATAGTTATGTTGGAAGAACGTAATCCTGTGTATGTAATTATGTCATGTGCCCTCTCTCTGTCTCTCTCTTTCTTTTCCACCTGATCGTACAAACAACTTTCTCCTTCGTTGAGATTTTAAGAAAAGCAAATGTTGCAGTTGCGTCAGGTGGAAGAGGATGGAATTCCCAAAGTGGAAGATATTTAGTCATGTGTTGCGAAAAAAGTATAGAGACCATAAATGAGCATTGAGCTCACCAGGAACTAGTTTGTGGAAGTTAGAAATTATTATGAAATAAAGAGGGAGTATTAATAATCTTCATTACTCAATAAATACTTCCTTGGACGTAACCGATTCAAAAATGATAATTCTATTCCTTCGATTTGCATATTAAATGAAACTTGGTTATTTGAAAGTTCAGTTTAAATAATCGTATTTTCATAAAATATGCTGAACCCATTCCGATGGATATTTAATTATAATTTTCTCGATTCTTCTTTCTTTGATATTAGACAATCAAGCCGGAAGTGACGCAAATAATTTCAAACATGAAAAGGTATACTTCTCTATAGTTGCCTCTCACCTTTACAATTTTCTCTCTTAACTTGTCATGACTCGTGCAATCGACGAGAAAGTGCCACGGAAATTCCAAGAAAAACATCGAAAACAATGCATTGCACCTATTTTTAGATCATTATTCATATAAACTGATAAACAATTGATAAACAATCGATAAACATTCAAACAAGTTCAAAATCCTATTCTTCAAGTTTTTCACGAATTACCATTATCAATCATCGCATTTTTTTTAGATAATATGCATTTTTTACTTTCTCCTCAAAGAAGTAGGATGAAGTATTATGTAATGTTATATCAGATGGTTTCAAAAGTTATGAGCTTTTTGATCAATTTGAGGAATGAAGTCAATTAAGAAATAACGTTTTTATATTGCAGTTCGATTACTCGAGAATCGTAAAATTAAAAAAATATTGTATCCGAGAGATTGTAAAAAAAATAGTCGGAGTTTTTTATAATAGAATATTATAAAGGTTTTTACAAATAGAAAGGAAATGGTAAAATTTCCAGCGTTCAATATAGCTTAGAATCTGAAGATCACGGAGGCTGAAGATATAATAGAATTTTCGGTAATAATTATGATTATATTACTGAATTTTCCAGAATTTTAGAACCTGTCGATTTACTGACAAATTGGGTTCTACAAATAGCGTCACATGTAACTTGTTATCAATAATTGAACATTATTCAATAATTGTTCTATTTTTCAATAATTGAAAACGAGAACAAGTTACATGTGACGCTATCTTTTCCAGTGAATTTAAAAGATACATTTTATCTATTAGAGGCTAATATTATATTCGAGATTATATTTATATAATGAAAGCTAAGACATAGCTGCTAATGTAAGCTGTTACCGCCTAAGATATAATCAATTTTTGTACACTTATGATACCAAACTAATTAATAATACATATAAAAGTTTTGTACCCCTTCAATTATCTTTAATGACTACGGGGAGATGTTCAAATAAAATAAAATAAAATAAAATAAATAAAAATAACTAGCAATAATTCACTGAGAGAGAAATTTTCTCAAAACTTAATTCAATGCAGAAATACATTGGATCTATGTATTATTCGATTCGGACCTAGAATATGTATTCTTGACTCAAGAATAATTATCCCGATTCAAGTATTTTACTCAAAATTTACATAAATTTTAATTTCGACAACCACATTGAATTAAATTTGATTTACCATCATTCAAGAGTTCCATATAGGCATCTAATAGATCTCTGCTTGGTCGGTATACATAAAAATTTCTGAATTATCTAAATATTTATTCTTAATTCAAAGTATTTATTTCTGATTCTTGTAAAAATACTTTGAAAAATTCTTGTAATGAATCGAAAATATTCTTGAAACAAGAATATATGAACAAGAATAAGTTGTAAGTATATTTGTATTCATGTTTCATGAATCTTAGTGTTGTATAAAAGGTTTTTCATGCAACATCCAAATTTTCGGATTTTAAATAAGATTTGTTGACAAGTCCTAAACATGTTACAGGGCTTACAGTCGTTTTTACGTTCAATTTTAGGTGTAAAAGGGGATTTTAAATTTTAAAAAAGGGATTTTCTTTCATAAAAAGGGGATTTTTAAATGAAGAAAAAAAAGAATAAAACAGCAATATTCAAAAATTTTAAAAAAGTAATTTTCTATAGAATTTAAATTACTCAAGGTCATTATTTTA
>WNHD01004517.1:0-20207 GCA_011057455.1 Ganaspis sp. Gsp50 | reverse complement strand
TTCTTTTGGTTAACTTTGGTTTCTCAACTGTTCGTCGTCGTTCAACGTTGGTACCAGCAACGTCGTTATTTTCCAGGAACTTCCCTTTGGCTTACTTTTGTTTAGTTTATTTAATTCATGGGTTAATTTATCGAAATTTAAAGAGCATTTTCACTAGCAATGTCTGGTTTTTAATTGATTTTAAAGCATTGTTATAAAGTTGCACACAAAAAAGAATAGTACAGGAACAAATTTCCAAGTTAAAGTCACCGGAACAATGTTTCAAAGTTATGGGTAAAACCCTTTTTTTCCACAGAATATAAATTAAAAAAATATATAGTTAATTAATTAAATTAAATTAATATAGTTAATTTTCCCCGATCTAATTTAAAATACTCTTAAAATTTGTCTCCTGAAATGTACTAAAAGATTTTGAAAAATTATTACCCTAGCTTTTTGGTTTCCAAGATATGTACAAAAATGTAAAATCACACATACACGTTTTTTAAAAATTTGTTTTTTGAACTCTCGAAATCTAATTACATCGAAAAAGTCAAAATTAAGATTTTGATTTGCACGAAAACAATACAGTAGAATTCCAATTATCCGGACCAATTGGGACCAGACTCGATCCGGATAATCGGAATTGCCATAAAAAATTATATATTTTTAGAAATAGAACATTAAAATTAAATTTTTGAATAGATTATTGAAAAATAATTTTGAAATAAATTATTGAAGAATAATTTTTGAATAGATTATTGAATAATAATTTTGAAATAAATTATTGAAAAACATTTTTGAAACAGATTTTTAGAAATAGAACATCAATAATGATTTTAAATCACTTTATTTACTTTGCAGAGAATTAAGAATGATTAAATTAAAAATTATGTTGAAAAAAATAATTTTATCTCAACATTTCTGTCAATGTAAAGTTGTATTAATGCTGAAACTAGCTTTATTTGATTATTACTTTCTCAAAAGTTACAATATGTATTTAAATATCTAAAGATTAACCTTAAAAAATGTTTAAACTGAAAAAAATTGTATAAAAAAAATTTTGTTTAATTTAAAAAAAATCCGAATAATCGGACGTCCGGATAATTGGAATCCGGATAATTTGAATTCTACTGTACTTTCTCTGTGAGGCAGCAACAATGAAATTTAATTTTAAAACCAGATGTTTTTTATGTTTGCTTGAGAATTACAATTTTTAAATTATTTTAAAAAATTCTATATGGAAAATGTTTTGTTTAATATAATAATAGCAATTAATATTTTGTAAAAATCCAGTCTTAATCAAAAGGAATTAGTTTAATTTTAAATGCAAAAAATGAGTTTAAAACAAACAAATTATTTATAATTTTATTTCTTTTTTTAAAGAAATATCAGAATTTAACGATCACTCCCAGTCAGGAAATTTTTTTTTTATTTGCTCAAATATTAATATAAATTTTAAATACAGTCTTAAATATTTTTTGTGAAATTGACCGAATTTTGGTAAAAATTGCGGAATTTTGGTACAAAATTAAAATACTTGAGCATTTAAGAAATATTTTTTAGTAATTATCCTAGCATGTTTTGACTTTATGTTACTGCATGTTTGAAAAAAGTACGGACATGATAAAATTAAGTGATTTTAATGAATTAACGTTTTCTCCATAAATAGGAGGTTGTGCTATTCCGGGTAGTCCAGTAATGTGTACAGTGGAAGCAGCAGGACAAGCTAGAGCAAAAGGAGAGGGTTTATTGACCGGCGTTGTAGGAAAACCTGCTCATTTCGTTGTAACTGGTACACGAAGTCCACCAGCTGTGCAGGTAGACTTTAAATTAAATTAGTTTAAAATCTTTAATTAACCAACTTCCTGAAACACCGATCTAAAATGTATATTATGTTAGTAGAGAGTTGTCACAAAAATTTCATGAGAATTTTTTCCGATTTCAGACAATATTTGTTATTTTTTCATCGCAATCTTTTCTATTTTATAAACATAAAATAATAAAATAAAATAATAAAAAATTAATAAAATAAAACAAAATAATAAAAAATTAATAAAATAAAATAATAGAAAATTAATAAAATATAATAAAAGAATAAAAAATTAATAAAATAAAATAATAAAATAGTAATAAAATGAAGTAAATATAAAATTACTTTAAAAATTCAGATGTGAAGAGAAAATGTAAGAACCGCTGCCTAGTTGCAATTTGTGTCCATTTGATGAACACTTTGCTTCTTTATAGAGAACATTAAGCATACTATTTATTTACTTTTTATTGTAATCGACTTACGATGAATGACCAGCGTTAATAGGCCTTTAACAAACTTTTAAAGAACATATTTTGAATAATCTTCAATTCTTTTAAAAAGATATGCTTTAGAGAATTCAGTAGTTTTTCCGTATTTTTAAATCTTAATAATCTATAAAAGGTTAAAATTTAGAAAAATAAATATAAAGTAAGTCAATGGGTGTGTTAGTGTGCAAAAAATTAAGTATATATAGTTATAACACTTAGTGTTGACACTTTAATAGAGAGATATTGTTAAAAAAATGTTAATCTATAAAATAGTAGTAAAATTACTTGATTGGATTCAAAGTACTATAAATTTATTTTTCCGTTATAATTTTAAAATTTCTTAAAAATGTTTATCCCGCATAAATCTTTTAAGTACTGTTATGGTCATAAAAGTCAGAATTTCATTTCTTTACTTTTAATGTTAATAACTGTGGATAGAATGGAGTTTTGTAACAGAAAAAAATGAAGTTTGAGTTTCTGTCTTCATAATTGTAGTTTTATTGTTCAGAAGCCTTTTTGAAATAAATCATTGAAAAATAATTTCTGAATAGATTATTGAAGAATAATTTTTGAATAGATTATTGGAGAATAATTTTTGAATAGATTATTGAAGAATAATTTTTGAATAGATTATTGGAGAATAATTTTTGAATAGATTATTGAAAAATAATTTTGAAATAAATTATTGAAGAATAATTTTTGAATAGATTATTGAATAATAATTTTGAATTAAATTATTGAAGAATAATTTTTGAATAGATTATTGAAAAATAATTTTGAAATGAATGTGAAAGCATATATGACCAGAAAATGTACGAAATTTTCAATTCATGAAGTTGAACAAAAAAATTGGCATGAATTTTCTAACATAAAATTTGTTGACAAGGAAAAACCCTTTAAAAAAATTGTTTATACATTTGTATAAACACATTCTTTATATAAGTTATTATTTTTATATAAACACATTATTTATATAAATTATTTTTTTATACATTACATTAGTAGTATAATTTTAAAAAATGGTTACAATAGAAGAATTTTTAATACTTTAAAAACCGTTTCTTGTTTCTTCGATTTGTAAAATCTAAAAACCTTCTTGTTTCTTCGATTTGTAAGAACATTGATTATTAACGAAATTACTAATTTATTTACATTTAAAATTCATTTCCTTCATACTAATAAGTAATATTTTCAGGTTGACGGTCCGGACAGTATATCAAAAGCAACAATTGAAGCGGGAGCGAATCCTGGAACTTGGAATGTTTCATATTCGCCTACTGAAGTTGGAGTTTTTGATGTTAGAGTAGTATGTGCTGGTCAACAATTGCCAGGTTCTCCTTGGCATCCAAAGATTATTGACACTAGAAATCTTCGAGTTATAGGTAATTTAGTTTAAAGTTACTAAACAATATCGTCAATCACACAAAATAATTTTTTTTTGTCCGACAGTCCAGACTAGTTATTTCTTGTTTTTGAGGCTAGAAAAAAACTGTGAAGTAACTTTTGAATTCTGACCTCGAATTCGGATTCAGCGACCCGAAATACGAAAAAAATAACAAGTCTGATCAGTTGGATAAAAAATGTTAATATTTTTAAATTCATGTTTTTTATTTAAAATATTCTGCATGATGTATAATATTATAAAACTATAATACTTTAAAAGGAATTACAAAAGTTTAAAATCTATTACAGTACTTAATATTTAAAATTATTTAATTTTTAAATATTTTTTTTCAATTTTGGTATGATTTTCAAAATTTGGATTCTTGCGCGCTTTCGCGTGTTTATAATGTTAGTAATAGTAATAAAATAATGCTTCCCTATGAGGAAGCAAAAAAGCAATAATAAATAAAAATAATAATAACAGTAAAGTATGATAATAATGAATAAAAAAATGAATAATAATTACTTTATTTATTTAGTATTCATAGTTATTATATCAAGCAAAAAAGCAATAATAATTAAAAATAATAATAATAGTGAAGTATGATAATAATGAATAAAAATGAATAATAATTACTTTATTTATTTAGTATTCATAGTTCATGTATTTTGGCTTTGAACGAGCTTTCAGTGCAGAAATGACAATTTTAATTTTATTATTAGTAATTAAAATTAAACAATTATTATAATGCGATTGATAAAATAGGTGGCTGGTCAGCATTGTGCGATGAACTAGGGCGATTGAAAATTTGTCCCTCGAATAAAATAAGCTTTGACACCTCAGAAGCTGGTCCTGGAGAGTTGAGTGGAAAAGTTGGAGATCATCCATTGTCTTTTGAAATGACTTCTAATAATAGAATAAAACTTATTACACCGCAAATGAATGGTGGAGAACATCGGCTGGAAATATTATTTAATGGTGTCTCATTTCCAGGAGCGCCGAAGCTTGCGATTGTTGACGGAGAGGTTAGTCATTTATTTATTGTTTTTGATAAAAAATTGTTCATGGGCGTACCTAAATTGGAAATGTAATGTAAATTTTACCCCCACCACTGTCATCCCTGTAATAAATTTAATCTGAATTAGATCCTAGGTATGCCCTTGAAAATACTATCATGTTTTTATTATTATTACATATCAATTTTAGTTTGATATTGAAAAATAAACACAAAAAAAATAAATAAATAATAAAAAAAGTGTACAAAGTTATAAAAAATGTTTAATTACTTTTCTCTTTAATTTAAAAAATCGTTTTGACAGCAAATGCAAGATACGAGCAGAGTAATGTTAAGAGGTCGGGGATTAACATCAGCAAAATGTGGAGAAGAAGTTAGTTTTACAATTGACGGTTCTCAAGCCGGAAGTGGAACACCCAAAGTTCAAATTTTCTCGCCAACAAGCCAAGTCAATGTTAATGTACAGCATTTAGGTACTACTCGATAATAAATAAGAATACAAAATAAAAGAACAATAAATTAACTATGTCAAATTTCTTTGAAATAATAAATTTCACTTCTTGAAATAATAAATTATGTTCTTAAAGTTTCATTAAAAAAACCTCGGTGTGAAATTCAAGTATAATAATGTTTAAAAAATGTGCTCTACAGGGGATAGCGTGTATCGAGCCAGCTATATACCGCTAACGTCAGATTCGCTTTTGATGACAGTCTCGTGGAATGGGAGACAATTGAAGGGATGTCCACTACAAATTAATGTTACAAGTGCGGCCGATGCCTCACGCGTTGTTTGTTCTGGAGAAGGGTTAAAGTACGGAATAGTTGGACAGGAAATAAGAAGTTTCATTGACACAAGGAGGGCTGGTCCTGGTATGATTCTAAATTAAGAAAAATCTCAATCTTTTAGAAATTTACACCACTTTTATTTATTTCATGTAATTATTAGAATAAAGTCTATTTATCCAAGACCTTCAAGCCAACAAAACCAACATAAACCAACATATATTATATTTAAACTTTTTTTTTGAACATTTTTTTAAGTTTTTTAAACTTTTTTTAAAAAAATTCTTTTTGCTTTTTTCAATTTTTGTTTAATGTTCAATGTAATTTCAGGAGAGTTAACTGCGCACTGCGACGGACCACATAAAGTTGCTTACTGTGAACTTTACGATCATGGGGATGCGACATTCACATTAAATGTGAAACCTCAGGAAGCGGGAAGACACTCTTTAACGATAAAATACGCTGGTGAACACGTAACTGGCTCTCCGTTCACTTTAAGAGTTTCTGGAGCTCCTGATGCATCCAAAGTAAATTTCGATTCTTAATAAATAGTATTGAAAAGTATTGAAAGGAATAGTATTGTTAAGGCCATGTGCTTCGAACGCAAATTTTTCAACAGAGCTGCCCAAAAAACATTTTTGACCTTGACACATTGCCTTAAAGAAAATGATAAATTGTCTGTTTCTTCTTTTTTTTAAAAAAATAACGAATTATTTCTATTTCTTAATTTTCTTAATTTCTTTTTAATTATTTCTATCTAGAATTAAAATCAAAAATAGTACCTATTTATTTCTATTCTATAAAAAAACTTCTTTCCATTTCCGAAGAAAATAATTTAAGCAATTGTAAAGCACTTTTAAATGTAATCTAATAGAAGCTGAATTTATTAATTATTGCGTAATTTTTGAATACTTTCAATAAGTGAAACTGGAAATATTAGATTAGCGGAATAGTATTGTTTACTAGTAATAAAAAAAGTTATCCGGTTAATCCAGTATAACGACGACGATATCTGCATAGCAAATATTTCGAGTTAAAAAATGATTTGATTTCCGTTGAAACAGGTTCGAGTTTATGGGCCAGGAATAGAACACGGTGTCTTAGCGACATTCCAATCTCGATTTATTTGCGATACTAGAGGAGCGGGAGCGGGACAATTAACTGTAAGGGTTCGAGGACCGAAGGGAGCTTTTAGAGTTGAGATGCAAAGAGAAACACAGAAAGATCGAATCATCTTGTGTCGATATGATCCCACAGAACCTGGAGATTACAGGGTAGAAGTTAGATGGGCTGGTGTTCTCGTACCTGGATCTCCGTTCCCAGTTAAAATTGTCGACACGCAGGATGAATTATTAATGCTAACAACACAGGTGCGCTTTTAATGCACTTTTTAATATTATTAAATTATTAATATTATAATTATTATTTTTTAATATTATTTTATAAAATATACTTTTTGCTTCCTTGTATGGAAGCATTGTTCTTGATTTATTTTCTATTTGCAATTTTTAATGACTTCTTTTAGGGTGGAGATACATACTCAACGAGCCATCATACTCTTACATCGTGGCGTGGTTCGCAAGCAATATTATAAGGACCAAGCATAACAATGTTGTTACTTTATAAGTTACTAATAGTATACTTTATTATACATATATAAATACATACATACATATATATTATATAATTATAACTTATATAAAAGTTTCGAATAAAATATTTATCATATTTCTATTTTTTATTTAGCTATTTTTCTGTGCAAATTAAGTGATAACAGTTTTTCAGATTGATAAATTTATAATCAAACTAGTGAGTTAAAATCTGTATAACAGTAGTAAAATCTCAAGATTTTTTTGTCTTTTTGTCTTCTGAGTTTGAAAACTTGAATGTAGAAATAAAACACAAAAAAATGTTAAACTTATTTTCTTTGTGCTTATTTATTTCTGGCGCAATATAATGAAAGTTTTGTTTAATCTGTATAACAACAAGAAATTTTTGATAACCGTGAATATTAGAACCGTAATTTTTTCCCTTCCGTATGGGAGGGAATTTAAAAATCAATGAACAATAAATAATTGTGTCAGTAGGGCCAACAAGCAAATTGGGATGGATAAATTAATCATTAATAACAATGAAGGGCAATGAATACAAATTAGACATTATTTAAGTCTATAAAACAAAAATATTTAACAATTAAATAATTTCAAATTTGATTGTTATAGGTATTAAACTTTCGTAATTGTTTTTAAAACATAGTTTAATTTAATTTTTTCTTAATTTTATTAAGTACATTACACTAAAGGGCTTTACTTTTGTAGCCCGTTCACTTGTGAATAATAATATACTTTTGTATTTTTGTACACAGAATATTAGAATTATATTATTAGAGTCCAAATTATACATTGAAAAAACACCTAATCTAAAATAATTGAAAATAGAATCTTATTTATAAAAAATTTGAAATTGAAAATTATTGAAAATTATATATTGAAAATTATACTGTTTCCAAAACAACGCTGGTGCATAATGTTTTAAATTTAGCTAAAAAATCAATCATATACTGCACCACTTTTGTAAAAGTTAACACATTTTCAGCATCCAAAAATTGTTAATTCATAATTTTCTTTTCTACATTGAAGGAAAATATAAGCTGCAGTTGCTTATATATTTTCTCAGTGTATAATTTAAAAAAAAATTATTTCTATTTCGTCAAAGATTTTACAGGGCGAAAATTATGTACCTATTTGTTTTATTTTTTGTAATAAATAAAATTTTCATTCGATTTTAGTAATGTCATAACTGATCGACAATTTACTACTTTAAGTTTAAAGTGTTCAAAAAATGTAATAAATATAAAATAATACTATTATTTAAAAATATATTTTTTAAAAATTTTAAATCCAAGATCCAGGGATCACAGTCGCTTTTTCGTTCAATTTTAGGTGCAAAAGGGGACTTTCAATTTTAAAAAAGGGGATTTTGAGATGAAGAAAAAAAAGAATAACATAGTAATATTGCTATTAATTTAAAAATACAAAATTGATTTCCTTTCAATCAATGAGTTTCCCATGATCTCCATGAGAAAAGTAGAAAAATATTTCCATTATATTTTACAGGTGTGCGTGTGTGTGTGTATATGTAAAAAAATTAATTTTTCAATATTTTGTAAGAACAGGTAAGAAGAATTTGAATTAATTTTGAAAAAATAAAAGTTTTTTAATTAATGCTATTAGGGATATTGCAAAAGTAATTTTCTATAGAATTTAAATTACTCAAGGTCATTATTTTAAATATTAAAACCATTTTAAGTATTTTGAAGAACTCTTGAAGTATTTTAAATCCTATTAAAACATTTTGAAAAACTATAATGTTTTAAAACCTTTAAAAACACTTGAATATTTAAAATCTTTAAAAGCACTAAAATATGTTTCAAAATATTTAAAAACACTTCAAAATGCTTAAAATTACTTTCAAATATTTTAAAATACTTCAAAATACTTGAAATTCTTTATATTACTTTATGATACTTTTAAAAAATTCAAAATATTTAAAGATACTTCAAAATAGTATTTTAAAGTAATTTTATTTTATTTTTATTTTATTTTTCAAAATTCAAATTTCACATTTTTCATAAAAATTCACAAATTTTTAGTATATTAAATATTTTGATGTATTTTTTAATGTTTTTAAATATTTCAAAGTTTTTGGAAGTATTTGAAAATATGTTAAATTATTTTAAAGTAATGTTTAGTATATCTAAATATTTTGATGTATTTTTTCAATGTTTTTAAATACATACTTCTAAGTGTTTTTAAATATTTCAAAGTATTTGAAAATATTTTAATTATTGTAAAGTAATTTAAAGTATTTTTAAATATTTTGAAGTATTTTAGGGTAGTTTTAAGTATTTTTTAATATTTTGAAGTAATTTTAAGTATTTTTAAGTAAACTGAAGTATTTTGAAATATTTTAAAGACTTTTAAGTATTCTTAGATATTTTCAAGTATTTTAAAATATTTTGAATTATTGGGAAGAATTTGGAAATATTTTAAAGTAATTTTAAGTATTTATAGATATTTTCAAGTATTTTAAAGTACCTTCTTATTTTCTAAATATACCATTAAAATATTTTAATTAAAAAATTAGAACTATTATGAAGTATCTTTGAATATTTTGAAGTATTTTAAAATAATTTTAAGTATATTTAAATATTTTGAAGTATTTTTAAATATTTTTAAGTGTTGTTAAATATTTTAAAGTATGGGAAATTATTTGAAAATATTTTATTACATTTTTTTAAAAAAAATCTTTTGAAGTAGTCTAAAGTATTATTGTTTAAAAATTATTAAAAAAAGAATTCTTGAAAATTAGAGGGAAAATATTTGATTTTTGGTGTTTTAGGGAATTTTCTTTAAACAAAGGGGAAAATAAGGAGATTAGGTAAAAAAGGGGATAAACTGTGATCTTAGATCACATTTAACAAAAAATCCAAAATCTTTTTTAATAAAGGCGTAAGAATATTATTATTTTAATTTTACTACTATAGAATTTAACTTTTATTTAACATTCATTTAATAATGTTTGTTTTACAGTTCAAAAAAAACTAAATTTGATAAAAAATGTTTAAAAATAAACAAAGTGTCTACTGAAAAACTCAAATTCTTTAGAATATTATAATGATCTAATTTTTTTGTCATTTTCTATCTTTTTTTGTTTTTCTTCTCTATATTTTTCGAAACTTCAATACAAATATGTATTGGAATAATTTAAAAAAAATTGAATTTAGTATTAATTTACAAAAAAATACTTAACAATAATTTGTAATAAAATAAAGAGCTTAATAATTTTTAAAAGTATTATTGAATCAAGTCAATATTAAATACAATAAGGTTCTTTAACTACTAACCACAAAATGTATTTACAAAAGAAAATTAAAATTTATTTTACAATATTATTGTATCTTACAAGTACCTACAACTACGTTTAACGTCTTTTATTATCCTTTGCATCCATCTTACTCAAAGTTCGGAAAATTTGCTTCTTGAGTTCTTTCTGTCTCTTCAACTTCATCATCTCTGTTACCTCTATTTTCTTTTGAAGAGCAGTCATTCTCTTATGAGTTGCTTCCTTCTCCTTCTCCTTTTTGTACTCATAAGTCGTCTTGATCATTTTCATCAAATTGGCTATATTTTCTTCCTTTGGTTCTCGAACAACTGCCACGCGTTTCTCTTCAACTGTCACCTTTCTCTTCTTCGGATCTGGAGCGAACTTCGGCTTGTCTCTGTACGGAAGATCCTTTTGTAAATTCTTCGGAATAAACAGCGGTTTGAAAACTTTAACATCCCTTTCAATTGGCGTGTAAAACGAATCCGCATTTGGCTGAGCTTTAATGTTACTTTCTCTCTTCAGCTGACCGACTGTCTTCATTCCTTGCCACTTATTTTTCTCGTTTAGTGGTAATAACAAGGAAGTTACAGGATTGTAAAACTTGGGTACATCAATTTTATACCAAGTTCGACAGAAGACAATATCACTCAATTGAATTTTGTCCTCGAAGGTTGCACGGAAACAACCTTCGGGTTTAGAAATCGCTTTTTTGATTTGTCCTCGAATTCCAGACACAGTTTTAATCCTGACTCCTTCAAATTTAGCAACTTCTAAAGCAGAGTTGAACATATCCTTGATAAAAGCTGTTTTCTTGTAAATCTTGAGAGGAACACCGGTGAGTTTTAGCTTTTTCACTACTGTTGTACTTTTGTTTGTTTCTACAACAGCTCCCGTTGCTGCTATTCTGAATCCAGGTTCTCTCGACGCGACGTCTTGTATTGCAAGTACTCCAGTGCTTTGAGGTGTTATTGGTCCCCAAAAATGTGCCATACACGCCACATGCTCCGGAGTGTATTTCAACATTCTGTTTCGAAGATTATCCTCGAGTTTCGAGTAGATAGGAATAGTTTGGAACCTCCTCCAGCCTACAGATATGATCACAGGATTCCTGGTTTTTAAAATCTTCGGATACCAACGATGCTTTTTTAGTCTTACTTGTACATAACCGACATTTTGTTCTCCAGGAAGTAATCCACCGACAACGAGAGGATAAGAAGGATCTAGATTTTCTATTAATTCGTAAGGGACAGATTCGAATTCTACACGAACGTACATTCCGGGTCGGAAACCTTCAAGCTGTACTCTCACATCATCGGACAGACCTTCAAACTCTGATTTGTTCAGCTGAGACTGTTTCTCTGCTTCCTTTTTCAAATCATCATAAAAGGATTTGTCATTCTCGTCGTATTCGGCTTCAAACTGCTTCTTCAGTTTTAGTTTCTTCTCGAGTAATTTTTTCATTTCTTCTTTCTCACCCTCATTTGTCTCCTTGGGAACTTTTTCTGGAAATAAAAATGTATAAGTGTTAATAAATAAAAAATAATAATAACAAAAATAATAATAAAAATAATAATAATTAAAATAATAAAAATAGTAATAATAATGAAAATAATAAAAGTATTAATAAACAAGTTTTGTATTGGTGATTACTTATTTACAATTTTTTATATAATACTAAATTTACTTTAAAATATTTTTTATAATAATTTATTTTATTGTTTAGTTATTTGAATTGTGAAGAAAAACTGATGACGGGGTAGGGGAATATTTTTAGGGGTACAGGGTTTCTACAAATTTCTCTTCACGAAATTCCATGATCTTTTCCATGATTTCCATGAGAAGAATTATAAAGTTATATTTTTTTAACGATATATTAATAATGTGTCCAAACAAATGAATTTTTCAATATTTTATAAGAATTTAAATTAGTTTTGAAATAATAAAAGTTTTTTAATGCTCTTAAGCTTATTGCAAAAATATCTTTCTATTGGACTGAAATTACTCAAAGTCATTATTTTCAATTTAAAAACCATTTGAAGTATTTTTAAGTGTTTTTAAATATTTTGAAATAGCCAGAAGTATTTTAAATACTTTCAAAATATTTTAAACTCTTTTTCACTCCATTTAATACCTAAATTACTAATATTTTGAAATACTTTGAAGTATCTTTAAATATTTTGAAGTATTTTAAAGCAATTTTAAGTATATTTCAATATTTTGAAGTGTTTTTGAATATTTTGAAGTACTTAAAACTATTTTAAAGTAATTTTAAGTATATTTAACTATTTTGAATTTTTTAGATGTTTTTAAATATTTTGAAGTAGATTTAACTATTTTAAATAGTTTTATTTATTAAATATTTTGAAGTTTGGAAAAATTTGAAAATATTTTAAAGTATTTGGAAATATTTAGAAATATTTTGAAGTTATATTTAACTATTTTGAAGAGTTTTTAAATATTTTGAAGTATATTTTGAGGTGTTTTTCTGGTAATTTTAAGTATTTTGAAATAGTATGACGAATTTTTAAATATTTTGAAGTGCTTGAAAGTATTTTAAACTAATTTTAAGTATATTTAACTACTTTGAAGTATATTTTGAGGTGTTTTTAAATATTTTGAAGTATTTGAAAATATTTAGAAATATTTTAAAGTATTTGGAAATATTTGGAAAAATTTTAAGGTAATTTTAAGTATTTTGAAATAGTTTGAAGAATTTTTAAATATTTTGAAGTACTTGAAAGTATTTTCAACTAATTTTGAGTATATTTAACTATTTTGAAGTATATTTTGAGGTGTTTTTAAATATTTTGAAGTATTTGAAAATATTTGGAAATATTTTAAAGTATTTGGAAATATTTGAAAATTTTAATGTAATTTTAAGTATTTTGAAATAATTTGAAGAATTTTTAAATATTTTGAAGTACTTGACAGTATTTTAAACTAATTTGAAGTATATTTAACTATTTTGAAGTATTTTGAGGTGTTTTTAAATATTTTGAAGTATTTAAAAATATTTAGAAATATTTGGAAATATTTTAAAGTAATTTCAAGTATTTTGAAATAGTTTGAATAATTTTTAATTATTTTGAAGTTATTTTCTGTAAAAGAAAATAGTATAAAATTTTGTTAAAACATCATAAAGTAAAGAAATTAACCAAATAAAATTAATTTCCACGATTCTATGAGAAATAATTAAATGCCATGAGAATTCCAGGGTTTCCACCTTTTTCATGTTTTCCAGAGTTGTAGAAATCCTGCATTTACATTGAGCTTTTAACATCTTACAAAAAAAAATTAAAAAATTTTTAAAATTAAAAAAAACCTGCATAAATCTGCTCCTACTGATCAACAAAGTTTCCTAACTTTGAATTTTTAAGTGATCCTAAATATTTTAAAATATTTTGAAAATATTTTGAAGTATTGGGAACTATTTAGAAATGTTTTAAGTAATTTGAAATATTTTGAAATATATTTAAGTACTTTGAAGTAGTTTGAAGTATTTTAAATTAATGTTAGGTACATTTAAATATTGCTTCCTCATAAGGAAGCATTGTTTTTAGTTATTTTCAAGAGTTTTTAAACATTTGTAAGTAGTTTTAAATATTTTGAAGTTTTCGAAATTACGTGAAACTATTTAAAACAATTCATTTTTGCACATTGAAAACTACAAAATACAGATAAATAATTTTGCACGATTAATTTTTCAAAATTACTAACCATTCTCATCTGATTTCGATTCAAATTTCTCGCCAGTTTCTAAATCTTCGAAATCACCATAAAGATCTTCGTCATTTAAACTGTCGAGTTTAAGAAGTTCTTCTGCGTCCTCTGACTCCTTCCATTTACCGGTTACAAACAAATTAACCAAAAGGGCCTTATTATCAAATTCTAACCAATTTTGCGAAGGCTCTGTTGAAAAGAATGAACAACTTTCTTGATTTTTAACCTCTCGTTCCTGCATTTTTTCCTTCTGTTGTTTTTTCACTACGTGAAAGATTTCTCCAACAACGTTTTCTTCAGATTCTTCTGACTCTTTATCATTATTTTCCTCTTTTTGTAAATTGTCAGTATCGAAAACACCGTAGACAATTTTATCAATGTTTATATTTTCTCGTCGACGATGAAAGAATGCATCTCGAGCCTTTTCTGATAAATTTACTTTCCATCGTAAAGCATCATTTTCATCTTCATTGTCACTTTCTTTCACATCTTCATTATTCTCTTCCTCTTTATAATCATCTTCGTCCATTTCTTCTTCTCCGTAAGCAGAATCGTCATCAGATTCATCCAAACTCATATTATTTTGTTCATCTCCACTCATCTCATCGTAACTTTCGTCGTCATCACTCTCATCGCTTTCATCGCTCTGATCATTGATTTCATTACTTTTCTTTGTCAAACTATGAGACGATTTTGCATTCTTTTCCATTAGAGCATCCGCAATTTTACTCTTGAGATCAAACATTTTTTTAACTGGTACTTCTTTTGAATCTTCAGTTTTCTTCACTTCATCAAATGTTTCACATTCCCCGAAATTATCGTCACAATTATCACTTGATGCATCACTTTTCTTTCTCTTCAAATTAGAACTTCCAAGTGTCTTTTTCCTCTTAATATTTTTATCTTCCTTCGTAACACCAGAATATTTATCTTCTTCATCGGTTTCTTCACAAGAAACATTTTGCTTTTCTTCATTTTCTTCGTAAGAATCACTATCTTCGTCTTCGTCTTCGTCTTCATCCTCATCCTCATTCTCATCCTCATTCTCATCCTCATCTTCTTTTCCTCTAACATTATCACGTAATTTTTTATTTCCACTTGTATTATCACCAGAATTTTGTTTCTTTGACAACAAAACGTCTTTGTCAAAATCATCCGATGCAACTAGCAAGTTATTACTGAATGGTGTGAATTTTGCTTTCTGTTCAATAAACTCGTTGGTCTCAACAGAATCCATTAAACCAGTGTTGTCTTTGTGAGAGTGACTTCCTCCTAATTCTATATAAACTGCATCTTTATCATAAACTATGCCTCCTACACCAGAAAAAGGAGCGTAAATAAGTCGTTCTTTTTCTACGAGAGACCTTTTTTTCAATTCTCCAGGAAGAGGACAGGGGTCCGGAAGAAAACAGATATCCTTTATTTTTAGATCTCCGCATCCTGGTATATGAACTGATGAATCTTTTTTCATAGGAACTCCACGTACATATCTAAAAAAATAATATTTATAATAAATTGAATTAATATTATATTTTACCAAGAATTTATTGAATGACAATTTTATATTATTTTTGATATTTAAAATTCAATTTATTTAATATCTAAAATTGTCTTTTGTTAATAGTTGTTCTAAACATTTTCTATATCAAAAATTGAATTGATTAATCGATTTAAAGTATATGCTTCACTAATATTTTATGGAAAAAATTTCAGTTTCATTGTTTTTACATTGAAAATTCAATTTTATAACTTTTAAAATTGTGATTTGAATAATAGTTCCTTTGAGAAAAAAATTGTATTTTAAGAAACGAATCGATTCAAATTTATAAAAAGATGTCACAGTCCCATTATTTTTGACATTTAAAATTCACTTTTTTTAATATTTAAAATTGTCTTTTGTTAATAGTTGTTCTAAACGTTTTCTATATCAAAAAATGAATCGATTAATCTATTTAAAGTATATATTTCACAAATATTTTATGGAAAAAATTTCAGTTTCATTGTTTTTACATTGAAAATTCAATTTTATAACTTTTAAAATTGTGATTTGAATGATAGTTCCTTTGAGAAAAAAATTGTATTCTAAATGAATCGATTCAAATTTATAAAAAGAATGTCACAGTCCCATTATTTTTTACATTTAAAATTTTTTTTCTCTATGAGAAAGCTAAAATGTCCATGAAACGAACATAACTTTCCACTAGTGTTACTTTTCTTTAAAAAAAAGTTACAGAGGTTGAATCTTGACAAAACGCAAGATTTTCCAATTTACAATACTTTGCACTTCTTGATTTAAAAATTACAAAGTACTTGGAAATTCGAAAAATATAGCTAAAATTCTTCTTATTTTGTAAGTTTAATCCTTTTAATAATTCTTAGACATTATAATTTGATGTTAAATATGCAAAAACTGTGAGGTTTGACAATTCAACTTTAAAATCATATTTTACTAATTTTTAAAAGTTTTTAAACACTGCAAGCAGTTGAAAATGGTCAAAATATCAATATTTTTTTTATATTGAACGCGATAATTTAATTTTTTTGAAAGAGTCTAAACGCATTTTCTAAAAGCTAAAAAGTGACAGATTTCCGTACTTTGATTACTTTAATATTCAATTTAAGAAAAACTAAAGAATTTCGTAAAAATATCAGTTTGGAACTGTGCAAACATGTAGAATTATTTACATTATCATTTTAAAAATTTAGTCGCAATCACTTTGTTTGAATGGATTGAATGTTCGAAGAGAAAAACAGATAAAAGAAATTGAGAATTTAAGTTTCTCTTACCCGTATAAACTAACAGTTCTGTCGATCTTCGAATTCATTCTTATATCGCCAGGATTTGTCAGATCTTCAATTCTATCAGCTAATAAGTAAGAATGTGTAGTCCTCCACGTAAGAGGTCTAAACTTCATGACGGAGATAAATCTTGCTAAATTTTTCACTTCATTTCGCAAATACTCGTTGTGTAAAATACCAGAAAGATAGAACAATTTGGCCCCAGCGTAGACTTCAGTCCAAAATCTTTGCTTAAGTGCTTTCTTTGACTTCTTGAGTTGAGTTGCATTTTTAATCATGTCTAAATGTGTTAAAACTCCCATGATTCGAGGCATGCCGTGAACTTGGCAGATGTTTAGAAATTCGAAAATTTCCATTTCGAATCCAAATGAAGCATCGATTAGTAGCAGAACTAAATCTGCGATCTTGGCTATATCGATCATGCTGTTTACGTCATTGTTGCATTCGATGAAAGTTATTCTACGCTTCTTGCCGGAAACGACAGTAACTGGGCCAGTGATGTTCGTCAAAGGATGCTTGGTGAAACTTTTGATGAGACATTGAATGACTAGAGATTTTCCTACTTTTGGAGGTCCTACGACTGCTACTATAATTGGAGGCGGTTCTAAAGGGGTCCGATCAATTAGAGGAATGTGCTGTTTTTTGGTTTCAATATCTTGCTTGCGTCTAAATCTTCTTTCAGCTTTAATTGCCGAATTGAAAGTAAACGCTTTTGGATTTCTTTGTTTATCTGTCAATTCCTGAACATGAGTGTTTTTGGCCTTTTTCTTTTCCGCTTTGCGTCCTGCATTGCGATCTCGATGAGTTTTGTGTTTTACAGTGTCCTCATCGGCCATCTTTTTATTTTTGTTTCCTGTGAAAAAAGTGTGACATTAAATATTTTTCTTTCTAATTTGTATCTTGCACAGGGTGTCTACTGATTTTGTCCAAGTCCAACAAAATTCCCGATCAATTCCCGGTCTTTTTTTAAATTTTTTCCCACTTCATTTTCTGTTGCCAAAACTAAATGTTTTAAAATATAAAACATAAATGTTTATCTACAATTAAAGATTTTTTTATATTTTAAAATATTACGCTTATTTCACACAAATAAATTGTTTAAACTTTATTCTTTATTTAAAATATATTTAAAATATATATTACATATAAATATGATTCTTAATGTAAATATAATTTTTTAAAAATATTTTATTTATAAACAGAAAAAAAGGACTTTAAGCTTTTTAAAATTTCCCGGTTATTTCCAGGTTGATAGACACCCTGGCATTTTAAAAAGAATCTGGACCAAGAATACTCAAAAATACTAAAATACTAAAAAATACTAAAATACTAAAAATACCAATTTTATACTTATTTTAATATCAATGTAAATGGATTTATTTTAATTGAAAAATCCAAACTGTAAGATTGAATAATATATAAAAGTATTCACAGGGTTAGATTTTTTAAATATATAAGCATATATTTACTGACATTCATGCATACAAATGGATAATAAAAAGTCTGGGTAGAATTCTATTATTAATTTTCTCATATAAACATTTAGGTTTTTTAATTTTTTAGTTAGTAAATATTTTCATACAAATAAAGTTCTGAACGTTCAAATTTTTATTAACCAAATTAACAAATAACAAAATTTTTATTCTTCTATTTTTAAAAATTCAGATTTGTTCTAAAATATTATTTTTATACATAACAATGATTAACATTTGTCAATATTGTTTAAAACAATTGTACATTTTCATTACAAAGGTATATTTTTAAACAATTAAAACGAAAAGAACACAGTTCGTTCAAATGAAAGTTCCGAACTTTGGATACATATAATTTACACAAATTTGAAATGTCAAATTACTTTTCTTCATCTGAGTTATGTGGCCTGGGTATTAATTTTAACAAAAAAGGAAATGTTTTGCATATTCGGCTAATCAAATAAAAATAATTGAGAACTTTTATTGATTTTTGAAACTGTTTTTCTAAGAAACTTAATCTAGAAAAGTAAACGTATTTTTGCAAAAACACAGAGAGCAAATATTTTTGTCTAATTGTATATTAAAGTAAATTATCAATTATGAACATAATCTTTTAATGCAATTTTCTTTAGTCGAAAGTTGCTAATGTTATTTTAACAAAATGAGCCAATAAAAAGTACATTTGAACAACAAATTTTAAAAAATTCATTTCATTTTTGATTTTCATTAGTTTTGTTTCAGAAAATAACCTTTGTTAAATTCTTGTTTAATTGTACTTTTTACTGACTCATTTTGTTTAAAATAGCATTTGTCAACTTTCGATTAGAGAAAATTGCAATAAATATGACTATGTTTCTAAATTTAAAGCAAAATTTTAGACAAAAACATTACCTCACTTTCAATGTCTGTCTGATTACTCCTTAAGATTAGCTTAAAAATTAAATTAAGATATTATGGTTAAAAATTAGTATTATTTTCATACCTTATTCTAGAAATGATTTATTATTCCTTAGTGAAATTACAGATACACAATATTTAACTATCATTGATATAAATACACGTGGTATACTTGAGGTTAAAAATTATTAAACCTCAACAACTCTCTAAGCCAGGGATGGGTAAATGTAACAAACACGAGGTTTGCGACGTATGTACGTATGTGTGACGTCTGGCGTCTGTTTTCTCGTTAATTAAACGAAAGAAATCGTAAATATAAACTATTATTTTTAAAATTAAAATAGATTTATCTATTATTATTAAATGTTTACATAATTACAGATATTATTCTCTTTTCATCTTAAAAATATAATAAAACAAGTAGAAAACTATTCATTTCATGAAAATTTTGCTTCCTTATACACCCAGCGGCATTGATGCATGCCTCGGATGCCTTTGTTTTACTCATTGTGACATGTGTGTAAGACAAGAGCATCCGAGGCATGCATCAATGCCGCTGGGTGTAGATGGATTTTTTACAAAAATCAACCTTTAACATTTTTTAAAAAATCAAATCAAAAAATATAATTTATTTAGATGTAATTATAAAAATAATTTAAAATTTAAATTCCATGACTAATTGAAACATTACAATTTATCTATAAATTTCAGTTGAAAACAATACTTTTTGTGTCAGACGATTCCTTTTCTACTAATAATCTACTCTATTTTGGTAAAATATATACTTTTTTTAGATCAATGGATTTGTTTTTTAATGTAAAAAATTTTTTCAAAAGTAAATATCATTAAAAAGTAATAATATTAAAAGTTATATAATGAATAGAATTTTAAATGTCAGAAATAATGAAAAACTGTAATTTACTCCTTCAATGTTTGGTAAAATATAGACTTTATATAGGTCAATCGATTA
>WNHD01004516.1:0-11934 GCA_011057455.1 Ganaspis sp. Gsp50 | reverse complement strand
AGAGGATAAATAAAAAGGAATAAAATATGACAAATATGCAAACAGTAATGTATAATAACTGCGTCAATTAAAATTGAAGGTCGTCATTACTAATTTTCAATCAAATTAATTCTAAATGGTTGATTCTGATTCTAAGAGATGTTTGTTCTTAAAAAGACTAATTTAGTTTACAAATTGATTTATCGATTAATAATTAGAGCTTGGGGGATATTTTTTCGAGAACTTGAAAGTGAGGTTTTTCGTGGTATTTGGAGTTTATTAAAGAAAGCTTACTGAAAAGGATTCTTAAATTTGAATTCTCGTGATGTAACACGGTGACCTAAATCAAACCAAGTCTTCTCTCACCTTTCTGATTACACTTCTTTACAAACGTAGTAAAAGTGTTCCAAGGGAAAGTCAAGGAATAAATCTATTTCTAGACATTTGATAAAAATATTTTTACAATCTTATAAAGCGCCAATTAAATAAATGCAACTAGACACGAAACTTGAGAAGAAAATTATATTGCTTTCATTTTTTCTTTTGTTAATTGTACTCAGTGCATATTTAGATGATTTTATGTTGCTTGGGATCTGTTTAATATTTATTTAATTATTTTTATATGTAGATAATTATTTAATATGCAGAGAATTATTTTAATATGTAGAGAATTGTTTTAATACGCAGATAATTATTTTAATATGCAGAGAATTATTTTAATACCCCAGAGAATTATTTTAATATGCAGAGAATTATTTTAATATGCAGAGAATTATTTTAATATGCAAATAATTATTTTAATATACATATAATTATTTTAATTTATAGATATTATTTTAATTTATAGATAGTTATTTACCAATGCTCATATTTATTATTTATCGATGGTAAAATCTGGCCAAGGGAATTTATAGTTCCCAAAATTTTGAATATTATGATGCTAGTTTCTATAAATTGCAAAGCAGTAAATTAACTGTTTGAATAAAGTTTCCTGATTTTCTCTTTAATCAAGAACACTATCAGTGCAAATAGAAAGCATAATTTATAGAGAGTGAGAAGTAAGTTTACCGCGGAATAAAATTTAGCTTGTTTTAAAATTACTTAAGCCCATATTCGCTCAAGAGATTGTAGAGCAGAGTTTAAAAATGGCTTCAAGTATACTTATTAACGTAATCCTTTTTGTAGATCTGTTGTTCGATGAAAATAACATTCATCTTTAACTGCCATGAAAAAATATTTTTTTAAAATTTTAAATTGAACGTTTTCTATTTTAAAGTTATAGTTTACATTTGTAATTTTCATTCAAGAAATCGTAGAAGAAACTAAAAAAATTATAATACGTTAATTATTTTTAAAAGTAATTCAAAAAATGTATTTTGTAATTTTTATTTTATTTTTGTATATTTATTTTTTTAAATTTTTATTTGTATATTTATTTATTTTAATTACTACAAAATTTATTATTAATTTAATTTAATTTATTTCCAAAAATAAAATAAAATATTACAAGAAATAAAATAAAATAAAAAAGAAATTGATTTGTGATAAATAAAAATAAAAAATAGTTATTTTATTATTAAAAATTTTTAAATCTGCTGATAATCATAACGAAACAGATGTTCTATTTTTTAAATAATATTCCTTTGAGATTGTTACATAAAAATATGAATGACTTATCAATTCTGTTTTATGTAAATTGACAATAAAATTTTAGATTACGTAAAAGCTTCAAGTTTAAGGATGAATCGACCCATCGTTATGAATTGAAAGTAACGACCAGTTTATAATAAAAAGAGAGAAAATATAATTGAAATAAATTTCCCAAGAATCCTAATATACAACACGGGAAAATAAATTCTCAGAAGTTTTCGATTCATTTTTGTAAAATGAATTTTTACGTCTTTTACATTTGCATTCTTTTACATTCGAAACAAAATTTAGTTTCACTTTGTTTATTGAAACAATACTTCCGCTTCATGAATTTGCTATTAAATTAATTTGTTTGAAAATTACAATGTAAAAACAATTTTGATCTGGAAACAATGTATCAAAAGAATATTAAATTTTTTTAAAAATAATTTTTTTTCTGTCAATTTTCGGATAAAATGATTTTTCAGTCAAAAAGAGTCTAAAGCTTAAAATACGTTTTTATTTACATAAGTAACTAAATTGTTTACATAATTAAATTATTTACATAATTAATTACATCATTTACATAATTTAATTTTAATTAAATTCCAGAGAATAATTCCATAAGAATTCCATGTCTTATAGATTTTCAGTCAAGGTAAAATATTCAAAGTAAATTACAATTATAATAAATTAAATTCTGTAAGAATTATTTGTCGAATTATCTTTTCAAACAAACGATTTTAAAATTCATTTTTATGCAAAGTAAGCTTCTATAATACACACAAAATCAAAGATCATTTTACGGGTCATTCACTTTTGAATTGATTGTGTTTATATTGGCAAACACAAAAAACTACGATTTAACTTTTGACGCTTCCATTCAGTTGCGAAACAAGATTTGAAGAGTAAACACTTTAGGAAAAAAGTCGCTTGAAACAAAAAGTTATTATCGAGAAAATCTATTTCGTTTTAATAAATTTTAAATATAATCACAAACTATTTATGAGCGTGTGTGTGTGTGATAAAGGATGAAAAAAAACATGTTTTTGCAACAGTTTCCTTGAAGGAAATTATAATCAAGCATTTCGTGTAAAGATCTTTCCAAAGATATCAAGTTCACCTCAAACATTACAGATATTTGGAACAACAAACCACAAAAAGAATGATAAAATAAGTTGTTTGTATCACTTGGATTTGTTCCAAATGCTCTGAGAAAATTCACTGAAATCAAGTCTGAAATTATTAAATTCTCCGGAACGTTACAAACTTCTCAATTCCTAAAAACAATTTTCTTTGTACAGAAAATTTTTCACTGAATTTTTTGATTTTTAGGAATTGTTTCTTGTGATTGAATTTTTTATTGTACAAACAATTCTGATCTTCTAACAAGTTTTTTTAATGTATTTTAATTTTTTTTTTCTTTCGAAAAGTGGAATTTTTCTGTTAAAGCTGTTTTTTAAAATTATTTGTTCTTGTTTTAGAATCGTATTTTTTGTAATTGTGATGTTCTTTAAATTATAAGCTTTTGTAAAACGTGATTTTTTAATTGACGATTTATTCGATTCTGAGTTTTTTTTAAAAAAATTGAGATTTTTCATTGTCTTTTTTAAATTTTAGTTTTTTCATTGTCTTCTTTTAAATATGAGTTTCTTTTATTGTTTTTTTTAAAGTTTTTTTTCTTTTTAAAAACAATTTTTTAAATTGTTTTTTTTCATTGATTTTTCAAAAGTTTTTTTAAAAGTTTTTTTAAAGTTAAAAGTTAAAAGTTTTTTTTTAAAGTTTTCATTTTTTTTGTAAGTAATTGTAAGTAATTGTAAGTTTTTGTTTCTAATTTTGAGGTTTTTCTAAGGTAGTAAAAATATTTCTTTGAGATTGCGAGCTTTTTTGAAAGATTGTTGGGTTTTTTTAAAAAATTGTGAGAATTTTCAAACAAGAAACAAGAGTTTTAATGCAATGGCTGCTTAAGAAATTTAGATTTGTTAATGAACTTGGCAATTGAATGAAACATGATCCAATGACTTTTTGCAGCCTGAATTAATCAACATTGTACTTAAAACACCTTCGCGATAAGATTTACCATTATCTTTGTATTAAACGCTTAACTCTTTTCACATAAATAAGCTTCATTTAATTATTTATACAAACGGCATTAACTGACCAGCAACTACAAAATGTTTGCATTAACATTAGACATTTTTATTCACAAACTTCCAAAAAATAAAAAATTTACAAAATATCGAACGTCAACAAAAGCAACAATATCCAAAAAGCTAACAAGATCCAAAAAGCTAACAAGTTCCAAAAAATTAACGAGTTCCAAAAATTTAAGGAGTTTCTAAAAAATTAACGAGTTTCTAAAAATTAACAAGTTGTGAAAAAGTTCCGAAAATCGAAAAAAGAATAAAGAATTGTCAATACAAATTCAAAAATGAAAAGTTTAAAAGTTTAAACAATAAAAAGGACGAAATTCCAAAAAATAGTTAAGAGAAGAAATTTTTGTTTAAATTTTATCTTTCATTTTTAAAAATGAAAGATTTTTAAAAGATTTTATTTTTTTAATTTTGAAAATAAATAATAGAGAATTTCAGTGCACAATTAAATCAAACTCTCTGAAAAGAGAAGCTTATGTAATGAAAATTAGAATTGTTAATGTTGAGCTTGACTTTTAAAACATTTGGAAAAATTTCAACAAGAAATCATTTAGAACAGCTGTAAATCTATTATTCAGTAATATAAAGAATTTGAACAAAAAAAATCCTTCAAGACGATGATAATATACTTTTAAAAGATTTAAACATTCAATTTGTGTACGTCTGTGTGAATAGTTGATTAGCATTAATTGCCTGGAGGTTGCAATCAAGTGGGGAGTATCTTATCTGGCTTCTTTTTTATTTTTTTTGTTCTTTTTAAAATTAAGCTGAACGCATCTTTTTGTCCGCTTTACTAGAATTTCAAAATTGATTTTGAAAACAGTCACAGTTTAAACTTCTTTATGATCCATATGGTCTTTGCCACGTGAACTGGAGAAGGAAAACCCACGAGAGCAGCAAGTGGGAGCAAATAAGGAGGGGAAATCCGCGTACTTATCACTCATTAAATAGTATGTGTAGTTAAACTTTCGTCTGTGTTCAGTCTGTGTTTTCAGGGCCGTAACAAAAACCAGTCTCAAACCAGAGATGCAAATTTACTTTTTAAAATGCCATAAGGTGACAGGCTTTTTAACTCGAAAAATTTTTCCAATTTAAAATAAATTCATTTTTAGGTACAGGAAATTTGCTTATGTTTATAAAATACGTATTTTATGTTTAAGAAATACATATTTTATGTTTAAAAAAAATCATACACAAGTTTGTGCAAAAATTGAAAATTATTTACATCTTGTTTCAGAATTGTTTATTTTTACGTGTGTTTAAAATTCGAAAGAAAGTGTGAGGAATAATGGGTTTTGAAGTTTAAAAGTCTTGGAAATGTTATTGACATTTTTTTTTAGTTTTTGTTTTAGTCTTCTTGATATTGTAACTCTACCAGCGAAAAGGAAACGTTGTTGGATAATACCACCGTTACACTCGATGAAATCCGTTATCGAGCGACCTAAATTCACGGCTTTTCGATTTGGGTCGATTTTTAGTCTGTTACATTGTAAATAATTGCTATAGTTGAGTAAAAGTAATTAATTTCTTGCTTAGGAATTTACACATGCCCCCCTATCATCGCTGACTTGCACCTTCTTTTATGATAATCAGGTTTTTGCTGATTTACATTCAGAGGAAAAGATACAATAGAGGAAAAATAAATTAGCGGAAATGAAGAAGTGCAGAGTGAGAACAAATTTTTTTTTATTTTAATTTTGTCTCTCTTTCAATTTTTTTTTTTTAATTGGAATCTATAGATTTTTTACTGCAATTTTTCTAAATTCTTTTCCAATTTTTCCAGGTTCCAAATTATTTCCAGGTTGTTCCAAATTGTTTCCGGGTTCTAAATTCTTTCCAGGTTGTTTCAAATTATTTCCAGGTTGTTCCAAATTGTTTCCGGATTGTTCCAAATTCTTTCCAGCTTGTTTCAAATTGTTTTCAGGTTGTTCCAAATTTTTTTCAAGCTGTTTTAGATTTCTCTCAGGTTTCTAGATTCCTTTCAGATTCATTTCTGATTTTTTTTCTTACATTGTTTCTGTATTGGAATTACTGGATTGCTCCTCTATTTCCGCATTATTATTTAAACAAAATTAATTCCGGTTTTCTTTCATTTGTTTTTAAGAAATTTCCAAAGTTTTTTTTTGTTTTATTTTTTTTCTTGAAAAAAATGTTTTTCTTTTAAATAAATAAAAAATTTAAAAATATTTTGGAAATGTTTGTATTGCACAAATATTGTTTCCACAAAGAGACAATTTTATTAAATATTGTTTTCAAAAAGAGATTTTTTTTTATTAAAACTTGCTTCTACAAAAAGAATTTTTTTGTATTAAATATTGTTTGCACAAAAATAATTTTTTTAGTATTAATTATTGTTTCCACAAAAAAAAATTTTTTGTATTGAATATTGTTTGCACAAAAATAATTTTTTTGTATTAAATATTGTTCCCACAAAAAGAAATCTTTTGTATTAAATATCGTTTTTACAAAGACAAGGTTTTTTTCTGTATTTACAATTTTTTTTATATTTTAGCATTTTGGGTCCAGATTGTCTCTGGAAAAGATAAAGATGACTCGTAGAAATATAAAAATTAGTTTTTTAAATAGATTATAATAGTCTAGAATTAAAGGAATTAAATATCAAATTTCTGTGGTCATGCAAGATTTTTTAAAGATTGTACAAAGACTTTATTACATGACTAATGTTCGCTTTCATCATGAAACGTGATAAAAACTTAAAATCTGTTTCGTAAATTTAGCTAATTTAAATTTAACGTATTTCTCAATTTTTTAATAAATACATGTAGTTAAAATTGTTTATATTTAGTAGCTTACATTTAATTTATTTGGTATTTAGATGCGACATAAAATAAAAAATAAATAAAAAAAAATAAAATAAATTATTATAAATTAAAGTTGTAGCATAATTTAATGCAGATGATTTTAATTATAATTTAAAGTTATTTATGGTATACAGTTCATTGTAATTATAATGTAAAGTCATAGCATAATTTAATGCATTTAATTGTAATTTATAGTCATAGTATAATTTAATGCAGTTATTTGTAATTATAATTTAAATTCAGCATAATTTAAAACAGCTGATTTTAAAATAATTTATTGCAGATAATTACAACGCACTTTAATTGTAATATATAAATCATTATATTAATCTATTTAGAAAAACAAAGGCACATACCTTAATACCAAAGAATTGTTTTGCACCCCAATAGATTATCAGAGTAATCGTCTTACAATCTCCGAAATTCGACCTCACTGTCTTCACGTGTCAGAATATCATTATTATACGACAAAGGCATTTTGTTACAATCATTAATGACATTGATAAAAAAACACTTAAAGAACTATTTCAGGGGAATAAAACAACTTTTTTATTTCCCTTCCGTTTTTCCAGAAATACAGGAATTATTTCTTTAAAAACTGTTTGTTAAAAAACAATACATTATTGAAACTTGATCAAATAAACTTAAAAAATTTTAAAAACAACATTAATTTAATTAAAAAAGAAAAATTACAAAAGAAATTTGTAAATTTGTAAAATTTACAAATTTTAAAAAAAATTTAAAAAGAAAAATTAAAAAAGAAAAAGTACAAAAGAAAAGTAGAAAAGAAAAAGTAAAAGAAACGTATAAAAAATAAAAAGAATGTGAATACAAAATGGAATGAAATTTTTCTAAAAAAAATCATAATATTTGTTTATTATTAATAATACAGTTTTGTTATGTATTTTTAATTTCTTAATTCAGTTGGACAATTGGAGTTAATTGTAATTAATGTTTAATGTTACAGAAAGGAGGAAACGTTAGCTGTCAGTTACTTGCTAGTTGATTGAGAAAGTTTTTATTTAAATGTTAAATTCTTTTGTTTCATAAAAGAAACCATTCTTTTTTAAAAAGATTCATTCTCTTTGTTTAAATTTATTACACGTGCAGTCGATTCTTATCTAGCGGCTTATCTCTTTTCTTTAATAATAATTAACATTCAATCAATTCCAATTCCCATTTAATTATCACTATTTTTTTATTATTTTATATAATTTTTAAATTTATATCTAATACTGGAATCTTAATAAGGAACTATCAAAATTAAACGAATAATTTAAATTTGTTATCTTAATTTAATGTACAAAAGAAGCTTATTAATCTTTCTTTGTGTACATATTAAAGTAGTAAATATGTTTTTTGACTTACATTTTAAAGGGATTTAATTATATTACGAAATCATAAAATTATGAGAATTATAAAAATATAAAGATTAGAATAAAATTATTATAAATTAATGTACAAATACAATTAAAGAGCGCGAAATTAATTTTTTTTATATAGTATAATCTTTTCATTTTGTATTTTTGTATTTATATTATTTTTTTAATATTTGTGTTTCTTTATTTTTTGTCTTTTTATTTGTGTTGTTTTTTGTATGTTTTTGTTTGCATTATTTTTGTATGTTTTTGTTTGCATTATTTTTTGTGTGTTTTTATTTGCATTATTTTTTGTATATTTATATTTTTCTCTTTGAATATTATGAATTTATATTTGTTGCTTATTTTGACAAACACGTGCTCTTTGTGTTCAACTGAATTTGTTTCAACATTATACCCTTCACCTACGCAACTGTAGCTTCTCTCGGAATCAAAAGCGTAGGAAAAACTTGTTATTCACCTGAAAATTATTACAAAAAATAAATGGAATTCGTAGCTGGAAATAATTAACATAATTTGTTTCTCTTTTTCGAACTGTTTGCATTTTATAAAAATTTTATTTTTGACACTTCTTCACTCAAAATCAAGGTTAATATTATTTTTATTCTTACGCCATGACAATTTTTTTAAAAACTAATTTTATTCAAATAGAGTATAATTGAGATTAAATACATAATTGTAATTTATAATAAAATTTAAAGTAGTTTTATTTACATTTTAAGTTTAAATTGTATTTAAGTTCAAATTTTATTTAAATTACTTTTTAACTTTTAAATGAAATTTAAACAAATTATATTTAAAGTTAATTTAAAAGTTCAAAAGTAATTTTAATATAAAAATAAATTTTGTAAAAGTTGAAAAGTAATTTTATTATTTGCTTCTAGGTAATAAAATAATATAATTAAAGAATACATTTAAACACTGAAAAGTATTTTTAAATGTCGTAAACTGAAATGTTTTTGCTCGAGAAAAAAGAACCTAGGTTTTTTTTGTTTGTTAACGAATGGTGATTTGTCTACAAAAGAATTTTCTTTGTTATTGCAGTCTTTAAATAAAAGACCGTTGAACGCAGAGAGGTCTACAATTTTTTTTTCTTTTTGACAAAAATAAATTTTTCTTTGTTTTAAATAAAGATGGCATTTCCGAGCAAATGAGTTTTGTAAATGCCATTGATCAAATATTCAATGAGGGGCCAATGACTTATAAATTGTCTACCTGAAAGTCTTTTTAGGAATCGTAAAATTCAATTTTATTTCATCACTGATTGTTTGTTACCATTTTTTTATTTTTACTTTTTCTGTTATTGACTTTTTGTTTTCTGTTTTTATCACGATTAACTGAATATCCGCACATTTGTTTTTAAAATTTATACTGAATGTGTTCGATTTTCACAAAAACAATTTAGAATTTCTCTTTGGTTGAGTATAAATTGTTTTCCAATTTCTGGAATTGTGGCTTTTTTTTATTTATTAAATACAATTAATTGCACAACACTTGAAGGACGAAAGTCGATTATCAAAGCAAAATTTGCTTATTTTCTTTAACAAATAAAGCTCGTACAGGAGAAAATGCTGATGTCAGTAAAACAATTGTTATTTTCACGTGATATGTGTTGCAATGTTTATCGAGGAATATTGAAAACAATCTCCATAACGCGGTTCTTTCTGATATAACAATAAATTCATTAAATTCGTTTTATCTCTCGATTCTTCAAATGTATCAATATTTAATAAGGATAATTTTATACACTGTTCAATTTCAATTTTTTATATCGTACATTTAAAGAATTTTAAATTATTTTAAGAATTTTAAATTATTTTAAGAATTTTAAATTATTTTATGAATTTTAAATTATTTTAAGAATTTTAAATTTTTTATTTATTTTAATTTAAGTAATTTTAAAAAGAGTTTTTTGCTTTCTTATTCTTTTATTCAATTTTATTTTATGATTTTAATTTAGTTTTTGTTTCTTTGCAGAGTGCATTTTATAAAAAATTCATTTATTTTTATTCATTTATTTTCATTTATTTATTTTTATTTATTTCTTTTTATTTATTTTTTTAAAAAGTTTTATTCTTTTATATATCTATTTCTAACAAGTATACACTAGTGTTTGTACATACATTTGAATTTTATTTATTTTATTTATTAATTTTAAAGTTCCTAGGGCCTAAATAACTTTCTAAATTTTGATTGTAAAAAAAATAATTATTGTCAAATAATTAAATAATTAATTAAATAATATTGTTTTATTAAATTTTATTTTTTGATTATAAATAATTGCTTTCTCGTAGACGAAGTATTGTTTTTCAATTTTATTAAATTTTATTTTCTCAATTTATTTAATTTTTTTCAATTTATTTAATTTTATCATATTATTTTATTTAATTTTCAAATTTTCGCGGAATTTGACGTCAATTGTTTTTTATTTAATATTATTTTATTTCATTAAACATACTTTTATTTGATTAAACTTAATTTTTACATTTAATGTTTTTGAAATGTTTACTTCTTTTAATTTTTTGGGTTGATTTCTATAGAATAAAATATTTATTGACACTTTGTATAATATTACATAGTTTTTTTTAATAATGTCCCCATATTCCCTTACAAACTCGTAAATTAAATAAAATTTTTGTACAAACAAATCAAAACTATCTTTATAAAAATTTACATTTTTTCAAATACAATTCAAAATTGTTTTTTGAAATATTTTAAATACATATGCAGATTTAAAATTAACTGTTTCTATTTGCAAAGGGTTGATTCCTACAATTTCATTCTTTTGATTCCTTTCTTTTTTTAATTTTCATTCTTTTGATTTTTTTAATTTTCATTCTTTTGATTTTTTTAATTTTCATTCTTTTGATCTTTTTAATTTTCATTCTTTTGTTTTTTTAATTTTTTAATTTTAATTCTTTTGATCTCTTATATTTTCTTACATTTCATCGTTCTGATTCCTTAAATTTCGTTTAATTTCATTGTATTTTGTTTTACAGTAGTGCAGTACTATTTAAAGATTGCAGTAAACAAAATGAATGTAAAAGTGCGCAGAAATTGCCTTTTTCTGATTTTACAAAAATTCCTCGACCTACTAAGTCGTGTGACCATGGCGGCGCAGTTTACGCCCTACTTACAACTCTGATAGTAATGAACAAAAGTTTCAACATCTTTGAGAGAATTGGACCCAGTGACTGTGATGTAAATAGTCAAAAACTATTCTCTTGGGCATAATATTGTAATTATTTCTCGGAGTCGAATTTCCTTCATGGACTGAGGAGTTTTCAGCAAAAAGGCGCTTATACTTGTTTACAAGAAATTGTGCAATGAAACACCAGTGACTTTGAATGGCATTTACACTTGAGAACGCAATCTTTCATAAAACAGACCAGCAGAGACATTTTCATGCACACATTATTGTAGATGCGTGCGCTCCTTTTTTCTTGACACTCTCTGATGCAATCTAATAATAATGCTGCACATTATGTCATCTGTTTCCATCTTCCGCAAATCTTGCATTTTAAAACAAAAATTGTTTTTCATCAATTTCTGAACATGCTTTCAGTGCATCTTTATTTCAAAATTGAGGTATTGTTTTTCTACTTGAGTCATTGTAAAAAAAACTTTGGGTTTTTTTTACTTGCGAGTTATTGTTTTTTTTATTGGCATTATAAATTAAAAGAAATTCTTTTTGGCACTTTTAAATTTTTGTCGTGAAAAATTGGTTTAGAGACATTTATTTATTTAATTATTTAATTATGTATAATTTATATAATTTGATAATTCTAAATTTGCTAATTCTTAATTTGATAATTCGATTAAGAGAAAACGATTTTTAACTCATGATTTGTAATTAATTTGTAATTTAAAATTATTTAGAACTAATTCGTAATTTAAGTTGATCTGTAATTAATTTGTGATTTGAAATGATTTGTAACTAATTTGTAATTTGTGATTTGAAATGATTTGTAA